>JAOYMZ010038165.1:0-15568 GCA_025802335.1 Pinguicula primuliflora | reverse complement strand
TTAAGGATTAAATTACAATTAATATGTTTAATTGTAATTTATATAATTAATACATTAAATGGGCTTTGGCCCATTAAAGTCCATATCTACTCCTATAAATAAAGAGATTTCCACAACCTAATGCTAAGTAGTATTCTCTTCTCATGTGTTGAGACCCAGTATTCAATAGTTCTCTCAAAGTGTTGCCTCATCATCTTCAAAGGAGAGTTTTGAGTTGTGGAATACCATCGGGACTCTAGTAGCCCCGTTTGAAGATCTGCTCAACCGGATTATTACGATCAACCACGCTTCCACATTAAATGTACGATTTTATATTCGTATTCAAATTATCAGATTTGTTCTGATATTGGAGAGTCATTCCTACACAAATTTTCACTCCTCTTATTATTTTCTTCCTAATTGGATTTGGATAATCCATATATAGGAAAATAGTGTCTCTCTCTCCCAGTCGGCCGTCACAACCCACGACCAGCCAAATAATTTCCTTTCACCGAGTCAACTCGCTATGGTGCGAACCAACTTCCAAAGAAAAAGCCCTAATTAATTCTTAAGCTTCTCTGAACCCTTGGGCTACCAAAATTCAGGTACTATAATTTTGACTTTTCAAGCAATTTCTTCATCTCTTGCCAGTCCGTCGAGCAATGTTTACAGTGTTTACGGTTTTGCTGCAAATTTGAGCTTCTTTGACGCGGTTGATAATTCGACAACTCTTTCTTACTGCGGGTGTTCCTTATTGTTTGGCATTCGTTGTGGCGCGTTTCAAGTTCCATTGGAGTTAAAATGGACTGGTTATGTGTTGTAGACAAAGAATTTTGGAAGAATCTGTGGGAGGGAGAGTTAGACGAAATGGACTGGTTATGTGTTGTTGAAGAATTTTCGAGGAGCATTAGAGGAGAGAGATTAGGAGAGAGAAGATATTTTTGTAACTTCCAACTTGATTTCTCGAACGTGGTCCACAAAATTTATACACGGTGTCCTTACAAAACTCACGGCTGCAATTTAACAAAGGAAAGTCTAAACGTACTACCATTCTACCGAAATTTGGGACCAAAAAGTCCTAAAATGACGAAATTACCCCTGACTCGGCCAGTGTTTCTGTGCTAAGTAGGGGGGCAATTTCGTCATTTCACGCCTATTCGGTTTAAATTTTGGTCTGAGTTCGGGCTCTGTAGCACGCCTCTTTAACAAAACACGATTTCATTTAAAAACTAGTGTATAAATCCACATTGTGGCCCATCCGGCCACCACCAAGGTTAAGAATAAGGAGGGCTGTCTGGAGAACCCCAATTGTGAGGGGATTTTGGTTGTAATCGCTCTGATCTCAAAGGGTCAGCCCACTGGGATGTCCTTTCTGCAAGCTCTCGCTCTGGCTTCTTCCAAGGCTCCACAGGGTAAGAGTCCATTCTCAAGTATCCTGATTCTGGTCACAGCGGAGGATGTTTGTCACCAAATCGTTAACGGGAAGCATTGCGTGGATTTTTCCAACAGAATCAGTCAGGATCTCTCTGCTAACATGGCCTGCACGATCTACATCAAGCCGCTCAAACAGGTAACGAGCTATAAGTTCCTGTACCAGAAACTCATCGCCCTGTGGAAGCCTAAGGGTAATATTCAAATCCTTGATGTTGAACACGGTTACTATCTGGTGAAACTTGATCTGGAGGAAGACTACATTAATGCCCTCCTGGGCGGTTCGTATTCGATTGTGGGTCATACCCTAAGTCTCCATCCATGGCATCCAAATTTCAACACAAGCTCCGACCATTTGGATTCAATGGCCTCCTGGATCTGTCATCCTGGCTTGCCATCGCAATTCTTTCAGGATGATTTGCTGCGTGAGATTTCCAGGCCCATAGGAGCTTATCTTAAGGCGGATACTCACACAATCCAAGCTGTCTGGGGGCTCTTTGCATGCCTGGCTCTTCGGCTAGACCTCACCAAACCCCTGGTTTCTAGCATCACCGTTCAGGGCGTGGAGTATAAGGTTTGTTACGAAGATCTCAATACAGTTTGCGTCCGCTGTAGCAGGTATGGGCACCTGGCAGCTGACTGCCTGTAGACGGCGGTGAAATTCGTGGTTGATTTCAATATTGTGACTCCCCCGAATGCTGTTGGGTGGGAGCCGGGAAAAGGTCGTACCTCCTTCTAGGGCCCCCCTAGCTGGTTCGTCGACCGAGGGATCCCTGATCTCTAACTGCTCAGCGGGTGCTGAATCTCCGGCAGCCTATATGCCCTGGCTGATTTCACAGAAACCCAAACGCTCCTATAGGAAGCCCGACTATCCCTCATCGCTCACAGTAAGCATTCTTCTGGTCGTTATGTATCTGACTCGCATTTTGGTGTTCTGTCAGGTCTTGGTGATGGTTTGGAAGTGTCTGCTACTCCACAGTGCATCCGTCCAGCACCTGTCTCACCGGCTGCTCCGTCGGGGCAGTTCGCTGCCAGTTTAAGAGAGCCCAGGATGATCTAGCCTTGTCTTTAGCCCATCTGCCCCGGTCCCGTTCCTCAACGATGAAAGCTAAGGCCAAAAAGTCCATGCCAGGGGCTGCCAAATTCCCTTATTCTATTACTGGCCTTCCCAATAAAAAGAAGCCACAGTCTGAGCCTCCTACTGGTTTTCCGATTGTTGACTGGGCCCAGACATCTCTATTACCGGATGCCAGAGCTCCCAAGGTCATTGTGGCCATTACAGAAAACGTGGATTCTAAGACAACCGAGAATTCTCAGATAAATGAGGTAGTGGTTGCTGCTGAGTCAGCTCCGGTTCTCCCCAAGCTCGGGGGTGCCTTGGATGATCCTAATCACACATTTGTGGTTCTCCCCCACCCCAGGAGCCCAATGCTAAAGACGGCTCATCGGCTCATTCTCTCCGTACGGATAGCCTGGGCAGGGGCCATAACTCTAAAGGATTCCATTTGAAGAAACCCGAGGTCGCCCTTCACATCCCGGATCCCCCTATTTTGATCCCAGACATTCCGCCCGATGACCAGATGGACATAGGGCTGCCATCTCTGGAGGAGAGAAACGAGCACTTGTTTCAGACACCCCCATCTCTGATCGGTGATGATCCGGGGGACCTTTTGATGATGGAGCACAGTTGGGGCCTCCTCTCCTTTTGGACTCTATTCTTAAGCCAGCTACCGCCAGTCCTTATTACATAGTTTCTATGGATTGTGGCCTCTTATCCTGGAATGTCCAAGGCTTTAATAATCCAAAGACTCAGGGTGCTCTTCGCACCCTCCTTTCGTCAGTCTTGGTTAATCTGTTGTTATTACTGGAACCTCAGGTGAGCGGCAGGGAGGCAGACAGAATTATTCGTGGAATTGGCAGGGGATTTTGTAATTCTTTCAGAGTGGAAGCATATGGGTTCTCTGGTGTCATTTGGTTGCTCTGGCGGGATGACATAAAAGTCGAACTTTTGGGCTACAAGTGGCAGTATATACATGTATTGGTTACCGTCCGAGCTGGGGTTTCCTTCCTTTTAACTGCAGTGTACGGATCTCCAAACCCCATTATTCACCGTGGTCTTTGTCAGAGTCTGGAAGCGCTGGCGTCCTCAATCACCTCTCCTTGGGTCCTGGCGGGGGACTTCAATACTTTTTTATCACCTCAGGACAAAATTGGAGGTAAATCCTCCTCTGGTTGCAGTAGGATTCAGAACTGGATCGAATTTGCAAAGGTGCAGCCGGTTGGCTTCTGTGGATCTAGATTTACTTGGTGATGGGGCACTTTACACGAATGTATTGATTGGTGTTTGACCACGGATAGCTTCATTAAACTTTTCGAGACTTGCGGGGTGCAACATCTGCCGTGCATAGCCTCGGATCATTCTCCTATTCTCTTAAGCTGCAAGTCCCCACTTAGGACTTCTATTTCAACTCCATATTTCCGGTATCTAAAAGCGTGGGAAACTCACCCTGATTGGCAGTCCTGGTACCTAGGTCACTGGAGGGCAGACGTCCTTTTCCTGGAGGCCATGAACCGACTTCTTATGGATCTGGATGATTGGAAATTTCACTATTTTGGAGATATATTCCAGCAGAAGAGGCGGTTGTCAAAGCGCATCGCAGGGATCCAAAGAGCTTTGGAAATCTGTCCTTCGCAGTTCTTAGTCAACCTGGAGTTGGAATTACTAACTGATCTGGAGGGTATCCTATCCAGGGAGGAACTACTGCACAAGTAGAATTCCAGGTGCTCTTGGGTCACCCAGGGGGATAGAGCTTTGGCTTACTTTCATGCTCTCCAAAAGGAGCGTCGGAAACCCATCCACACTCAGAGTATTTTGTTTGAGAGTGGCGTGTGATGTTCTGATAAAGAGGTTCTCGCCAAGGAAGTTACTGCTTATTTCCAACGCATCTTAGATTCTGGTGACGGGAGCATTTCTAGTGCATTATCTACCTTCCCTCTAAGAGGTCTTTTCCCTCCCCTGCCGGATCACTTGCAGTTGCAATTGGAGGCCCCTATCGATCCCGGAGAGGTCAAACTGGCCATTTTCGACATGCACCCGGACAAGGCGGCCGGCCCGGACGGGTTTACCAGCGGCTTCTTCCAGCATAATTGGGAAGTGATTTCTTCCTCACTGATCTCATTTATATTGCAGGTTTTTCGAGAGGGCAGCATCCCCCAGGGTGTTAACCAAGGGATGGTGTCTCTCCTACCTAAACTCTCTAACCTAGAGAGTTTCGGTCATTATAGACCGTTCTCCCTGATTAACATTACAGTTAAAATAATCTCTAAGATCATTGCGAACCATTTTAAACCTATTATGCCTTTTTCTCATTGCAGTTAATCAATCTAGCTTTGTGCAAGGTAGATCCATCACTGACAATATAATTGTGGCGCAGGAGGCTATCCACACGATGCGCAAGAAGACTGGCAGATCGCGTTATATGGCGATCAAGATAGATCACGTTAAAGCCTTTGACAAGATCAAATGGGAGTTCATTCACGAAACCTTGACTGATGTTAAAATTCCTGCCCTGCTATCCAGGTTATTTTAGCCACTTTGGAATCAGGATCCTCTCAAATTGTTTGGGATGGCGTCCGAGGCCTAGATTTTAACCTCGCCGTAGTGTTCACCAAGGAGACCTAGTTTTTCCTTTCTTGTTTATTTTATGCCTACAACATTTTGCCCAAGCTGTTCAGGAGGCGATCAAGGCAGGTGTTTGGAAACCACTGACCTTCAGTAAAAATAAACTGCCACTTTCATATCTTTTATTTGCAGACGATCTTGTGTTGTTTGCAGAAGCCTCTGTGAAGCAAGCTAGTCTCATAAAGCAGATGTTGGATGCATTTTCAGCAGATTCAAGCTAGGCAATGAACACCGAAAAATCCATGTTTTGGTCCTCCCCGAGCTTCCCCTCCATCTTAAATTCCAAGCTGGAGCAGGTGCTTGGCATTACGTGAGTTGACAATCTCGGTCGCTATCTTGGGGTGTCGATCATTCATGGTCGCATTTCTAAGGATCTCCATGGTGGGTCTCTTGCAAAGATGCACAAATGCGTGAAGGCTTGGAACCCACGTCGTATTTCACTAGCAGGCAGGCTGGTTCTTTGTAAATCCCTTCTGGCAGCCATTCCGTTATACCAAATGCAATCCGTTCAACTCCCGGTGGCCACATGCTTGGAGCTGGATAAGGTGTTGCGTTACTTCTTGTGGGTGGCTCTGATACTCAATGGAAACAATCCTTGGTGCGGTGGGAGACGGTCTGCCTCCCTAAAAGGAAGGGCGGTCTCGGTCTGTGCAATTTCAGGGAAGCTAACCTGGTTTTTATGCTTAAACTTGCTTGGGAGCTGTGTTTGGGTGCTTCTAAATTATGGACTAATATTTTCATTGCTAAATACAACATTGCAAGTCTAGGTTTCCAAGAACCGTTTACTTTCCGAGGAGGTTCTCACTTGTGGCTTCACATTTCACGATTGATCGAAATCATTTGACCGCATATTTGCTGGATTGTGGGGGATGGCTTGCAAGCCCATTTCTGGGTTGATGTGTGGTGGCCTTTCTCTCTTCCCCTCGTGCAGGTCGCGTGTCCGTCGTCAGGCCAGCTGGACCTCTCGCTCCCTGTCGCCTCCTTTGTGGATGCTACGGGTAACTGGGATCTTGTGAAACTCGCTCAGTACATCCCCGAAGACTTCATTGCCAGAATCATCACACTGTCTCCGCCCTTGCTGGCTGCTGGCCCGGACACCATTACGTGGAGAGAGTCCCCTTCGGGCAAATTCACTTGCTCCTCGACTTCGGGTATTGTGGCTGCGCACCCCAACGCTTCCTTAGATGGTTTTCCTTGAAATCTTATCTGGGCTCTACAGATCCCCGAACACATCAAGGTGTTCTTATGGAAACTTAGCCATAACATTCTTTGGATGAACTCGGAGAGGTACAGGCGGGGACTATCGTCCTCTTCTGAGTGCCACATTTGCTTGGGCAAAGAAACTGCCATTCATATCCTTAGGGACTATCCCCGTGCAGCTGCTGTTTGGGACTATCCCCGTGCAGCTGCTGTTTGGGACTATCGTCCTCTTCTGAGAGCTGACTGTTGTTTTGGATGCAGGTGGATGGAGCTACTTCTCATTCTAACAACAGGGCAGCGATTGGCGGTTGGCTATACGACAAACAAAGCCAATGGATCCTAGAGTTTGCGAGTTTTATTGGCTCCTGTGACTGTCTCACTGCCGAAATCTGGGCCTTATTTCACAGCATCTCTGCTTGTAGGAACCTAAGCCTGCAGAACGTGGTTATCGAATCGGACTCCAAGTAGGCATTGCTGGCAATCCTTGGGAGATCAGTTAACCTGCCGAATGCTACTCTGATTCGGCGGATCAACTCCCTTCTAGCTGATAGCTCTTTCAAACTGATGTATTGCAGGCGCGAGCTGCTATGCAAGGCAGACTCCTTGGCTAAAGCAGGGCTGAACTATCAACACACTGGCATCACATTCGCCACCCCTGATCCTCAGCCGGGAGGGATACCTCGGGAGGTTTTATCATTTGGCTGCTGGCAGAGTGTTCAAGAGGCCAACAGCTCTGGCAACATGTCCTTGGAGCAGCTTCCTGTCCCTTCACACTCCTTTGTGTTTAATCCTCACTGATCCTCTGTAATTGTATGTTTGTTTTTGTTTGTTTCTTTTTCTCGATTCGAACTCTGTTCTCAACCAATGTATGAAAAAAATTTTTTAACAAATCACGATTCTATCCTTACAAACAAAATACTGCTTATGTCTGTCTTTCCTCCTGTTGGATCACCGAGTCCTCATTCATCATTTACAACAAATGACATTACTCTTTTCCGACCACTTCTCCTCGATCTCCGGCCAGTTCATCCCCAGTTTGGTAGCATATCACTCTGCTCTCAGTTCTAGGTCACGACATTACTCCCCCCTTTTTCTGATCCTTGTCCCCAAGGATAGAAATTTGGATAATTGGATCTAATCAACCCTTCATCTTCCCGGGGGCTTGATTGGGATTCGACCCAGTCTATGACACTAGCAATTGCTTCCGGGGTCCAGCATACCCAGGTATGATTCGAGAATTGACGATACTCTGGGGATAAATATTGAATTCACCATCCTTTCCTGTATCTGGTAGTTGATCCGCATGCTTGTTCTTGCCCTTAAGCTGCTCCTTAAGCAACGAAACATGAAAAATTTAATGAATTTTTGAACCCTGTGGGAGGTCTAATCGATATGCTACGGTCCCAATTTTCTCCAGGATAGTATAAGGACCATAAAAATGAGGAGAAAGCTTCATATTCCTACGAAATTGCACCGAATTTTGTCTATAGGGATGTAGCTTGAGAAATACTCTGTCTCCAACCTGATACTCACGCTCCACCCTCTTTTTATCAGCAATAATTTTCATTCTTTCCCTGACTAGAATCAGATTCTGCTTCAATAACTTTTGTACCTATTCTCTCTTTGCGTGAAATTCCTTGACAGACAAATTATGCACAGTAGTAGAGTCTGGCAAAGGAATATGGTGTGGTTCATAGCCATACAGCACCTGGAAAGGAGTCATACCCGCACTGGTGTGATATGTAGTGTTGTACCAGAATTCAGCCAAGGTTAGCCACTTACTCCACGAGTGAGGTTTATCCGAACACATGCATCTCAGGTAAGTCTCCAAGCATTGATTCACTCTCTCTGTTTGTCCATCGGTTTGAGGGTGATATGCTGAGCTTATTGTTAGCTTAACTTCAGATAAGCTCATTAGTTCTTTCCACACCTCAAAATCACACCCCAAATGCACCTCTTGTGCCACAACACACACATACCAATATTGGTGTGTGTGCGCTCACCAGTATAATAGGTGCATTTGAGGTGTGATTTTGAGGTGTGCTATATCACTCCTCAAAACAAAATTATCCATTGACAAAAATCGAAATTTTAGATGACAATCCATGTTCGTTCTGCAAAACAGGGAAAGCAATGCAAATTCATATGTCACACTACTATTCAGAAAACAGCAGCGACCAAAACAGATCCATGTACAAAGAGAAGTAACCAAAAAACCTACACCAGGGGAATAAAAAAGTGTTTACGACCATCATAAAAACTGTGGGCAAGGGCAAAATTGTGCACCGCTCTTGTAATTCCGATGCGAGGGTTTGCTTTTTTGCAAAACGTTCTGGACGGAAGGATCGACACGTGGGTTTATTGCAAAACGCGAGGATCGACGACTTGAATTTGACAACATGGATTTGCAATAAACTCCAAGTCAGCTTAGTGAGCAGTCGTTTTGCGTGGAAATTTTCGTTCCTTTGGTGTCGTTTAGTGCTCCTTGTCAAAGATAATTTATCACAATAACACTTCATATTCTTGTAAAATTCTTAACAAAATATTATTCCAGTGGCCATAAAGCTATCAAGTTGGGAACTACACAACCTCTCCTTTGGAGGTAGACTGGTATTGTTAAAATCTTTAATCACAAGTATCTCAGTTTATATCATGTCCATGTACAAGGCACCCAAAACTGTGTTGCAGAAGATGATTCAACTGCAGAGGAAACTTCTGTGGGGAGGAGGAGATAAAACGGGTCACAAGATCACTTGGGTGGCATGGGATAATATCTGCCAGAACATGGATGACGGTGATCTTGGATTAATTCATCTAGAAGATTTTAATGAGGCTCTGTTGTGTAAGTGGGGCTGGCGTCTATTGCAAAACAATGAAAGTTCGCTATGGAAAGAACTATTGGAATCACAACATGGGAATTTCTATAGAACGATCTGGTTTGATAGCACAAATCAAAGGTTAGACTCTTACTTAACATGGTGGAGATTAATTGTGAACATAGTTAGAAACGCTGAGTGGTTTTGGAAGAACTAGAAAGAAGAATATGGGATGTATCAGATACCTACTTTTGGGAAGATTTGTGGTGCCCAGGCTATAGAATGTGTGATCTATTCCTCATGCTATACATTAGAGCTGAAGACAAGTATTCAACAATCGCCTAGAAACAGGAGGGAGGATAATGGCACTGGCAGTGGTCTAATACTGTAAGTATGGTGAGTGACACACACCTACAACTACCGGTAGCAGATATTGGGGATATTCATCTATTAGCTGATCAACCAGACAAATGGAATTGGATCCCTGGCAACTCTGGCATATTCTTAGTAAAATCAACATATCAAGAAAGAAGAGCTACCTTGGGCAGACGCTCAACACAAAATATGCATCCGACAGTTCTGTGGAAGTCCTTCTCCACCCTCAAAGAAATCGCTTTTGCTTGGCGTCTGATGCAGGATCGTATACCAACGACTGACAATCTACATAGCAAAGGAATACTGCAATTAATCTGGACTGTAATCTATGCCATATGGTAAACGAATCGACAAATCACCTATTCTTCCTCTGCGACGAATCTACGATCCTCTGGAACTAGTAAATGATTGGATGGGATGCTCATGGATACTTCATCAGTTAGAACCTTGGCCAAATTATGAAGCGCATATGAGTTTGCTGTACCGCAAATCGGAGAAAAGAATTTAGATTTCCGTCTGGAGCACCACTCTATGGTAATTGTGGGTGGCCAGGAATCGATCGATCTTTGATCAGGAAATATTTGACCCAGACGCAACTCTGCAAAAATTCAACAAAAATTGTGGGAAGTATTTCGCAATTGAGGGTTACTCGTCTCTTTTTTTTTTGGTAAGTGTTACTCGTCTCTTATTCATACCTAGATTGGAAATGCTTCCACAAGCACTGCCTGCATCTTCATCTCCGATAAAGAAAGGCCAGAAGAATTGGATGTAGTTCCGCAGAGTTCAAACGGTGTGGTTGAGCAGTTAATGTTCTTTAATTTTCTACCTGTAAATACATTATTTAATTTATAAAATTCAATTGTTACTATGCTAAAAAAAATATTTTTCCAGTATAGTATTTTTTGCAGATTTTGTAGTGGGCCTTAGCCTCCTCCCCAAATAACTAACAAAAAAACTAGCTGAGCCGTTAGCAAATTGACCATTATTGCAGCCCAATATCCATACTCAAAATTCTTGTCCGCTGAGCTATAGACGGCGGAGAAAAAATGTTGCCGGTCATATTCTCTTCCAGTTCCGCTTATCCAGTTTCCGCCGTCGCCTTACCGTGCATAGCGAATACCGGGCCGCTATCTTCTGTATGCTCAAAGCAACAGCATCGAGTTCCAGCCGTTTCATTTCACCGTGACCAAGACATTTTTGTTCCGGAGGTAGAAAACATCACTACATTTTTGCATTAGATGATTGCCGAGGAATGCGTTTCGATTATAGAAACTGCGTAGGTTGAGAAAGCGGTCGACTCGTTGTATCCGGAGTTTCGAGCAGTGGACAATTTAGTGGCGCGCAATTCTGCTCGCGTGCTGAAGGCTTTCCAAAGTGCCCGTGTTGGATCTCATGTAACCATACCATATTAATTCAAATTTGTTGCTAAGTTTGCTTATACTCGTTGGTTATTCTGTAACTACGATTGCCATTTATGTACATGTACCAGCACTTTGGCGGCAGCACAGGATACGGTCACGAAGAAGCTGGTGGGCGCGAAGCGCTGGATCAAATCTTTGCTGAAATATTTGGTGCTGAATCGGCAGTTGTACGAGCGCAGGTTTGCTTTCTGTGGAGGCAATTTCTCTGTTTTACTGGGGTTATATACTTCCTTGACCAATCTCTTTAAATTCCAGTTCTTCTCTGGTACTCATGCTATCACATGCGCTTTGTTCGCTTTCTTAAGGCCTGGAGATGAGGTATCATGTATTTGATTGATGATTTATCTGTTTACCTCATAAAACACTAGAGCTTATATTTTGATGATTTATGTGCCCTTTCTATAATTGTTACACGAGCTATTCCTAAAACCTTGGCTGATTGTTTTAATATCAGCTCCTAGCTATTGCTGGTGCTCCTTATGATACACTGGAAGAAGTTATTGGGATCAGGGACTCCGACGGCTTAGGTTCTTTAAAAGATTTTGGAATAAGCTACAGAGAAGTTCCCGTATGTTGGTGATTGGTCACGCCTCTTTCTTTCTTATTCTTTTCTCTCAAACTTTCGTTTTTTCTACTTCATTTGCATGTGTTGTGTTTTGTCGCTCATCTTCATTGTTTCAGCTGGCAGAGGATGGTGGACTTGACTGGGTGGCCCTTGGTGTTGCTCTGAAACCTCAGACTAAATGTGCACTTATTCAGAGGTCATGTGGCTACTCATGGAGGCGCAGTTTGAGTGTGGATGAAATTGGGAAGGCAATAAAAATGATCAAGGTAGAGTGTAAAAAGACAACCTGTTTTGTGCTATGTGCTCACTATTGTAGAATTAATCGTCCTTGTCGTTGTACCATGGATGATGGATGTGCGTATGCAGTTGCAGAATCCAAATTGTTTGGTCATGGTTGATAACTGCTATGGTGAATTTACTGAGAGCATTGAGCCTCCAATGGTGGTATGTAGTGTTGGCTTTTTCTTTGTTATCTTTGCTTTCTCATGAAACCATGATCATAAAATGTGTTGATGGATGAAAGGGTGCAGATCTAATTGCTGGAAGTTTTATAAAAAACCCTGGGGGAACGATTGTACCATGTGGTGGGTATGTTGCCGGGAAGAAGAAGTGGGTTACAGCAGCAGCTGCTCGTCTCTCCGCACCAGGTCTAGGAATTGACTGCGGTTCAACTCCTGGTGATATCATGAGAATATTCTTTCAGGGTTTATTTCTTGCTCCACAAATGGTTGGGGAAGCAATAAAGGTAAACCATCATAATCTTTTGCCATCAATCTTTAAATATTATTTTTACCTCTTAATATATCTATCCTACTCTGACATTCTTAATTATTATCAGGGGAGCTTTTTGATTTCTGAAGTTATGGCAGGTCGCGGATACAAGGTCCAGCCAGGTCGCCGTGCCCCTCGCCATGATGTAGTGCAGGTTAAAATGAAAAAAAAAAGTTACATCTTATGTCTACTGAAATTTTTATTATTATCATTGATGGTTGGTGCTATGTACATTCTTGGAGTTGTTTTTAACTATGATTGCTTCATTTGTGGTGAAGTTCGATCAATATGCTGATAATATGTGATTTTGCATTTAGGCAGTTCAGCTTGGAAGCCGTGAGCGCTTGCTTGCCTTCTGTGAGGCTGTGCAGAGAAGCTCACCAGTTAGTTCGTTTACAAGGCCCATCGCGGGTACGACTCCTGGTTATGCATCAGAGGTTGTTAGTTGTTACTGTAATTGATGGTCTCAGTTGTTAGGCTTTGTAAGCTTGCCTCTTTTTGTTAGCATCCTGGTACTATTTACAAATCTTTGAACGAACCTCCACGTGTTTGTTTACAATAATATATCCGTATAACATGATTGTGGTGTGGTTTTATAATGTCCTGCTGACAAGATGATACGATTCTATATATTGCCAAAGATTTTTCTTGATTTATGTCTATTTATATATTGGTCCTTTTGTATCTTTGTAATTGTTTAGATGTCCTTTAAAGGTCATTGTAAGACTTGGAATATTATGGAATGAAAGTCTTCCATCATAGCTTAGTTTAGCTTAATTAAATGGGATCGTAGTCTCTCCTTAAATAGTTTAACCCTTAGTTTCTACTCGTCTTGATCTCGGGATTGTATCACAAGAATTTGTAACTTCATACCTGTGAAGAACTACTGACCAAGAATCATTTGCGACGTAGGTGATATTTGCTGATGGGACTTTCATTGATGGAAGTACAAGTGAGCTTTCATGCGATGGACCACTTAGGGAGCCATTCATTGTTTTCTGTCAGGTACGAGTTCCTGATTTCTGCTCTTTGTACCAATTTAGCCTGTCTTTTCACCAACTGCATTTCTTGTTTACATCCTTTACAAAAGCAGGGTGGCAGCCATTGGACTCAATGGGGACTAGTTCTTGGAGAGGTTTTAAAATCTTTGTAGTCATGTGCATCTTCCCAGCAAATATATATTCATTTGATACCGCATTCCTATTCCACAATCTGGCCAGTCCACTGCTCTACGGCAGCGGGCTCTCCGTCTTGCTGGTGGATCATTGATGGAGCTGATGACATTACATTAATATACCGAAGCTTAGGAGTTGAGAGGGATTCAATTAGGATCTCAGTCTATTTATTTTGCCTGAAATGCACGGTGATAGTTTGGGACAATCGAGCAGGAGGCACGGAGGTCGGAGTGTGGGTTTTATATTGAGTTTCATTCGCGGAATTCATGCTAATCGCAGTATTGTACAGAGTCCAGTCCATGTTGCTCTTGTGTTGGTTGATTAATTTAGAAACAGCAACTGTTGCAATGAAAGATGCTATGAAATACTCCAGGATTGCTTTGCTGCAAAGACCTATTCACCCCTGTGGCTTAAATTATAATATTTCAAATCTCGAAAGTGAGGATGACGGCCGATTTCTATGTGAAGGGTTATTATTATTTTTTGGTAATAAGTATTTAATTTTTTATTAGTAGAAATTCTCTAAAAGAATGTTGTATAATTTACAAGGTAGTGTTGTTCATTTTCTCACAAACATGACCATAGTTAAAATTGGATGCCTTTTAACCAGCGTTTATCTGCATCAATGCTTCTACATGAGCCTTATTCACATGAATTTCCACTCTAGTTTGAATTGTATTATTTGCTTCTGCTTTTAGGTCTGTTTGTTGATTAGTTGCTAGTACATCATGTCCATCCTTTGAAACTCCCGAAATAGTATACTTCTGAATTTTGATTTACCAATGCACTTGAGCCTTAGTCTTTTAGACCTCTGTGTCTATTTTATCTAGAGTCAAGCATACTCAGAAATCTTGAAAAGATACCATGCGCTATAGCAACGAGTCACGTTTGATGTTTCAAAGTATGACCCAAAATTCTTGCTCCCAGAGCTATTAACTCTCCCTTTACATGTGGATGACAATGCGTTGACGATCCGAGCACCAAATTTTCGTTACGCTGAATAGAAATATCTTCAACACTCCTAATTGACACATTCATTAAATTAACAGATAAAACTCTGGTTGTCCCATTGCAAGGGTTGATTGCTCCCAATGATTTTTCCAGATTATTTGATACTAATTGATTCACGTATTGTGTAGTTAAATCTGGAATGGATTTTCCCAATTACTTGTCCGCTGCCGCAATATTAGGAGGAGACTTTGAATAAAATTTGTAGGTTTGGAGAAAAATCAATCATTTATTCACGTGCAACTAACTCCATATGCGAAAGTCAGAGAGAGGTTTGCTAATGGTTATGTTAATAACGATTGCACTCACAGGTCACGAGTTCAAATCTCTAAACCACATTATCTATAAAAAAACTCCATATGTGAAAATTCCACATTTCAAATTCCCTCTCCCAATTTCGCTTGTAGATTGTCTTTTTTTTAGGTAAATAAGATATTTTATTTGAAATTTTTTTGAATGTGTCACAAAATATGCGATAATTTTTTAAAATGTCATTAACCGGTCTTCCAAAAACCGGTACGACACCGACCTTTGGAAGACCGGTGTATGGAATCATCGGTCTTGCAAAAATCGAGCACAATTAACAACGTTAATCTCTGTAATTAAGCTTATACCGGTCTTCCAATGATCGGTACATGCTGTTTGGCGGGAAAATCAAACAACCGGCCATTGGAAAACAGGTAGCAATTTTTTTAATTTATATTTTTATTAATAATAGAGTTCGCAAATATCAAAATGGAGGGTCATAACATCTTCCGTCTTGCATTTGTGGAGGAGGTTGTTTATTCTACAAAAAAATAAAACGTTATTGTTAGATATATATTTGTTTAAAAAAATAAAGCGTTATTGAATTAATATTTACTCTGCGTTGGTTTGACGCTTTTCCATAGTCCATACTGTAATTCTGTTTTCGTAGATTTTTTCCTTTTGAGACCAAGCTTCACCTTTTGTCCATGAGGGGATGCGTAAGCGTATAAGGTGGCACAGGTACCTCATGAAGTGGACCCAACGGGAGAAATGACATTGAATATGTCCTTCTAAAAGCTTCGATGGTCATTTCCAAAATCTAAAAATTCATAGGATCCACACGATATTTCCGACAAGTCTACATGAATTTGCTTGATTAAATTTGTCATTGAATAAAA
>JAOYMZ010038154.1:0-15570 GCA_025802335.1 Pinguicula primuliflora | reverse complement strand
CACAACCAGCAATCATCTAGGCCGAGTTCTATGCAGCTGCAACACAATTCTGGACCAGCATATAAGCAAGATGCAAACTAGAGTTGCAGAATCCAGAATTTATGCAGCAAGGAAGAATTGGAATGCAAAGTGTGAAAATCAGACCTAGGAGGCTTATATGTGCACATTTTGAAGGTCCAAATGATGTATCAACGTGTGATACAACCTGGGATGACACAAGTGCACTATCAAGCCACAACATCCAAGAGGGGACCATTATCCGAAAGAAGGAAGATCTAAAAGTTGGTAAAAAAGTGTCTTTGCCAATTTTGGCAAAGAATGAGGATTTACTGCAGTGACGTTGCTCGGTGCATATCTCTCACTTGGCTAGGAGGATAAATTTGAGATTTTACCACGAGCTAGTCAAGAAGTGAGCTACAAATGTCATGAAGGAGTCACAGCCAGAATCAGCCGCCACAAGAAGATATAACGGAAAATGCTGATTTTGTTTGTTGAAGTGCAATCAGTTACACATCTGTCCATATATTGGTGCACAACTCCTAAACGGTTACAGGGATAAATTTGAAGTTTTGCCACAATATACCTCGGCCGTTCCCATTCAAGTTATATTCAGGCTGTATTGCCATTTGAGCCCTCGAAGAGAATTTTCTAGATGCAATATCAGCAATCAATGCACTTTTGATTAAGAAAGACACTGCTACCCCTCAACAATTCTGTTGCTCAGCACATATCCGATGGACCTGGGTGTAATCTCACACTTTCCAGGGCTTATACATTGGATAAGCTTCACTTTGAAGCAGAGAGTCGAATTTTATCTCAAAGGAGGTGATTCCAGATCAAGAATCTTCATTGGAGAAAACCGGAAGAGGCAGGGGAACCAGTCTGCACCAGCTGCTTCTGTGGCTGCCATGGGCTGCTTTTCTTATTGTTTATCGGTTGTATTAGCTTATGCTTGTAGCATGAGCTAAGTTTATTTAGATTCAAGGCTCAGTTGATCCTAAACTCCATGTTTTAATTCGGATCTTCTACTTAAATGTCAAGCTATCTCATCCTTTACTATGTCATTGGTGTGATAGATAAGTTCGGATATTCTGATCAAGTATTATGAACTACACGCGTGGTTTGTGCATTAGCAGCGGAAGCACTTGCATAAATAGGACACCAAACACTCACACACCTTCGCCCTTGGGGGCACCACCCCTAGCTTTAGGTGCCATATTCAAACAAACGATTCAATTGATCTTTTCTTCCCTTTTATGTATGGAGGTGAGGTTGTGAAGCCAAAATGCCCCCTGTGAATGGCAGACTAACTGATACCTCGGAAGAGGCCAAGTTATACTTGAGTTTGGTGGTTGGATGGATGAGAAATGCATGATAGATAGGTCTAAAGTTAAGACTGAAGCATGGCAGTTTAGGTGATACACTGCAGTCTTGAATCAGTCAAATACCAGTTGATTTATCTCTTAATCTATTGCGATTTAGCTTTAACTATCTCATAGTTTTTAAACCTTGTTTCCTTAGTTTTCTAATGCAATTGGTTTCATTCCATTTTGATTTTTCGTCTTTAAGATATGCACTCCTGAACTTACTGCCATCTCACGAAATGTGTTTTGCTTTAAACATGTATTGACCTTGCTCCTCGTGGATCATGACCCTAGCTCACCAACTTTGTATTATAATTTGACCGTGTACACTTTGCACGCATCAATGAGTATGATGCTCTTCTCCACAATAAAACATGGGAGTTAGTTCCTCGAACTGCTCATATGAATGTAATCGTATCTCGCTGGGTTTAGAAGGTTAAACTCAACTCTAAAGGACAAGTTGATCATCTTAAAGCCTGTCTTGTTGCCCGGGGGTACAATCAAGAGCCTGATGTCGACTTTAATGAGACTTATTCTCCAGTAATCAAACTTGGTACAATTCGAATGGTGCTCTCTATCGCCACTGTTAAAGGATGGACTATCCGTCAGCTAGATGTGAAAAATGCATTTCTGCATGGGTCACTGACTGAGGAGGTTTTCACAGAACAACCTCCAGGTTTTGTACAGACTGATCATCCACTTCATGTCTGTAAACTGAAAAAGGCTCTATATGGCCTAAGGCAAGCACCCCGCACCTAGTTCGATCGTTTTAGTTCTTTTTTACTCACTTATGGTTTCTTCTGCAGCAATCCTAGCCTCTTCATTTATCAAGAGAATGATAACTTCATGGTTCTTCTCCTTTACGTTGATGATATCTTGCTCACAGGCTCCAATCCTGATTCTGTCAGCTTGTTCGTTCAATCTCTTCAAGCCACATTTGCTATGGAAGATTTGGGGCCCCTCCACTATTTCTTGGGCATTCAAATCAGTTCTACATCCCAAGGATTGTTTTTACATCAATCTAAATATGCAGTGGAGCTTCTCCAACGAAGTAATATGGCTGAATGTAAGCCAATCAAGACCCCCTTAAGTACAAAACTGCCATCTCCCGGTGATGCTGAACCACTGGTGGATAAGACATATTTCCACTCCCTTGTTGGTGGCTTGCAATACCTGACCATGACTCGGCCTGATCTCTCCTACGACGTGGATTACGTCTCACAATTCATGCAATCTCCGACTACTGCTCACATGTCCTTGGTTCGTCGCATACTCCGTTATGTTAAGGGGACTATTGATTATGGATTCCTCATTCAGGCTAAAAGTACTTTAAACATGTATGGTTTCTCCGATGCTGATTGGGCAGGATGTCCTATAACCCAACAATTTACTATTAGGTACTGTACATATCTGGGTAGTAATCTAATCTCTTGGTGCTCCAAGAAACAACCTGCTGTATCTTGCTCAAGTCTGGAGTCTGAATATAGAGCCTTAGTTCAGGCCACTGCTGAAATCATATGGTTGAACTTTCTTCTCCGCGACCTTGAAATTCTATTGCCTCAGCCTCCCGTATTGTTCAGTGATAACTTAAATGCCCTGTTTCACTATTAATCCTGTTTTCCATGCTCGCTGCAAGCACATTGAGTTAGACTATCACTACGTCCGTGAACGGGTTGCACTTGGACTTTTGGTCACGCGATATATCTCTACTTCTAGCTGCAGTTGTGACCTACTCTCGATATGGTTCGTCGCAAATTATCCATGGATACCCTGCATAATTCGAAGGAGGATGATAAACCTTATGTTAAGGAAATTGTAACAGAAGCCGAAAGACCAACAATGCAGACCGAATCCTCACATGATTCACCTCATTCTAACTATTGCGAGAAGGATGGCTTGGAAACAGTAACAGTAGAGTGATTGAAGGTGAAGATTATAGTAACAACTTACCATACTTAGATAGGATGATAACAAATTGCTGTAAAAAATTTTCCATGCCAACATTAATTGCAACGGAAGCAAAAACACAAATCAAAGGATTATACCTCGATGTCCAGTGGTGTGAATCAGTAGAGGAGATTAAGGCAGGGATTACTGCTTATTTCAAGAATCAATATGGTGAGGAAAACTGGCACCAGCCTAAGCTCATCTGCCAAGCCCACATCTAGTCTCAGAAGCGGATAACCAGTTCCTAACAAATGCTTTCACAAAGTTAGAAATTAAACAAGTTGTTTTCGCCCGGTTCGTTGGTGGGGGTGTGGTTTATGAACCCCTTATTAAAACTAGTCAGGCCCGAAGGACCCATAGGGTTATCGAAAAAAAAAGTCCAGTTGGATATGAATTTAACTTCCATTTTATACAAAGGTATTGAGAAATCATGAAGGGAGGTTTCATTGGTTTTAATATAGGACTTTCATGCTAGAATTAAACTGATAAAAGGTCTAACTGGAACCATGATCACTTTGGTTTGGAAGAAACAAAATCCTACATGTCTGGAGCAATTTCTCCCCTTTTCCTTTGTTCGTTGTGCATACAAGACCTTGTCCAAGCTATTATCAAGCAGACATAGTTCTATTATGGTTAAAATAATCTCACCATGTCAAATGGAGTTCCTAAATAGCAGGCTAATCTTGGATAGAATCTGGGTAACCAATGAAATTTTGCATTCGTATAAGAGATCAAAGGAGCATTTACTCTTATTTAAGGTTGATTTCTCTAAGGCTTTTACTCAGTTAATTGGAATTTCCTCTTCCAAATGATGACTTAACATGGATGCAATGAAAAGTGGACTGTATGGATCAAAGAATGTATATGTCATGCTCATGCCTCAATAAAGATAAATGGAAATAGTGCTAGTACCTTTGAACTACAGATAGGTTTATGCCACGGTGACTCACTATCACTATTATTGTTTCTGTTGGTAGTTGAAGGGCTAATTTATAAGATAAAATAGAATCACTTATGCCTGGAAAAGAAACAAGGAGGCCTTGGTATTAAAGATTTGGCGAAGATGATTGATACACTATTATCCAAATGGTTATAAAGATTTGAAACTGAATCAAATCACCTATGGTGCCAAGTCCTCACATCAAAGTATTTTAAAGTCTGTGACAGGATTACTAATATTAACTTTATAAAACTACCTATGTCTAAGATTTGGACGACATTTGGAATGTTTATATTAGTACACAGTGGTTTGCAAAATGTATCAGGATGAGAACAAAAACACGTAATGGCCCGCTTTTCTTGAAAAAAAAATTGGATAGGGGAAGGGAACTTTGCAACGCTCTATCGCAACTTGTATAGGCTTTCCTTGACTCCTGATGCAATGGTTAGTGAAATAGCAGTACAAGATTTCAGAAGAGTCCTAAGGTCTTGCAGCATGACAGCCTAGCCGAAAAGGTAGAAGGTGTTTCAAAACATAAACCTGAAGGCATAGACCATTGGCTCTAGAAAATAGATAATTCTGGAATATTCTAAAAAATCTTCAGCTTGCAAGACTCTAGAAGCACAAAACACGTAGGAAAATGAGTGATTTCATAGCTAGCTGAAATCTATGGGAAGTTGCCACAAAAAATAATAAGTGGTTCAGTTGGAGACTGCTCACAGAAAAAATTGTTACGGCAGACCATTTGCTGAGAAGGGGAGTTCAATTTGATGTTCCTCACGCAAGATGCATCTGGTGTGGTCTTAGTACATGAACTATAAACCACATTTTTTTAAATGTGAGCATGCAAAACAAATCTGGAAGAATGTATATGAATGGTTTGGTGTATCATTGCAAGAACGGGTGAATGCAGTATTAAAGCGGAATAGTAAAGAACACAAGATGTTTACGTGGTTCGGCGAATTGCCTACTCCACAGGAAGAGCTCTTCCACTTTATTTTTGTGTTTTCTGTTTTTTTCTTTCTTCATGTTTGCGTTACATATATAGGCACTCTCCTCACATCCCACAATCCCTATAATCAAGGGATTCACATAAGGAAGAGATTTATAATTATCCCTTCCTTATTTACATAATCAAATCTTAACACTCCCCCTCAAGTTAGGTGGTGGGTGTCCAACGCCTAACTTGAATAGCACATCATGAAATACTTGCCCATTCACAGCCTTTGTCAAAATATCGGCTAGCTGATCTTCAGATCTCATGAATGGAAGTGTCACAATCTTGCCCTCAAGTTTCTACTTGATGAAATGACGATCAATTTCAACATGCTTGGTTCGGTCATGCTGAACCGAGTTTTCAGATATGTGAATGGCCGCCTTGTTATCGCACATCAGGAGGCACGCGCCTTCAGGCGAAAACCCTAACTCCTTCATCAGCTTAATAAGCCATAAGATCTCTGCTACTCCTTTTGCAATCCCTCTGAATTCTGCCTCAGCACTAGACCTTGCAATTACTTTTTGCTTTTTACTCCTCCACGTGACAAGATTACCTCCAACAAGAGTAAAGTAACCAGACGTGGATCGCCTATCCACAGGGCTCCTGGCCCAATCCGCATCAGTGTATGCCTCAATCCTCAGATGTCCATGTTTCCCATACAAGACTCCAGTGTCAGATGTCCCTTTCAGGTATCTCGAAATTCTCAGGGCTGCGTCCATGTGATCCTTTTGGGGTTGTGCATAAACTGACTCACAAACCCCATAGCATAAGCAATATCTGGCCGTGTATGTGCAAGATAGATCAATTTCCCAACCAAATGCTGATAGCTACTCTTATCTGTCACCTCGTATTCTTCCCTTATCTTCAACCCAAGGTTCGGTGCCATAGGTGTGTCGGCTGGTTTACACTCCAGCAATCCAGTCTCAGCAAGAAGGTCTAAAATATACTTCCGCTGCGAAATATAAATCCCATGTCTAGACCGCATTACCTCGATCCCGAGAAAATACTTAAGCATCCCAAGGTCCTTCATCTTGAACTCATGAAACAAATTCCTTCTCAGCTCTCCAATCTCATCAACATCATCCCCCATAATCACCATGTCATCAACATAGATAATCAGACACGTGATCCCTTGGACTCGTCACTTCAGAAATAGAGTATGATCTGAATTACTCTCCATATACCCACATTCTTCATGAACACCGTGAATCTTCTAAACCAGACTCTGGGTGATTGCTTCAATTCGTACAATGCTTTCTTCAGCCTGCATACCTCATGAGACTGAAAATCAGATGAAAAACCAGGTGGTGGTACCATATACACCTCCTCAGATAGATTTCCATGAAGAAATGCATTCTTCACATCAAACTGGTGAAGATGCCAATCCAAGTTCGCTGCTAGTAAGAATAAAACTCGAATAGTATCCAGTTTGGCCACGGGGGAGAACGTCTCTAAATAGTCCACTCCATACGTTTGAGTGTACTCCTTTGCAACTAGCCGAGCTTTTAACCTCTCAAGTGTACCGTCTGCTTTCCTCTTGATGGTAAAGACCCATCTGCACCTAATAGGTTTCTTCCCCGAAGGCAGATCACACACCTCCCATGCTTCACTCTTTTTCTGAGCTCTCATCTCAACTTCCATTGCTTCTTTCCATTCCGAAATCTCCAGTGCCTCTCTCTCATTGCGAGGGACATCCTCGCTATAAACAACTGTCACAAATGCTTGCGCTGACTCGGACATGCTCCTCCTGACGATGTCAGCGATCGGGTATCTTTTGGTTTTTGGATCATGCTCAAGTGTAAATCTCTTTCGAGGGATACCCCGAGTAGTCCTCTCAGGTAAAGTCCGAATGGGAATCATAGGGTGAGGTGAACCTGCATCACTGTAAGTATCCACAATATCCACAGAATCAACAATATCAGATGGTGGTACAATATCAGAGGGTGGTAGTGTACTTACCGGACTATCCATCGGAGAAGACGCTTGAGGTGACCCAGTTAAGTCTGACCGTATCATATCACCATCGTGTTCCAGAGCGAGTGGTACTCCTAACTCATGGTTGGGCTCAGGTAGCACTTGTGTGTGAGGCACATGAGATGATGCGGCCGGGTTCGAGCTGGTTGGCAGGGGCAACGATGTTTGAGGCACCGTTGGGGATGATTGTGGTGACTGGCTGAAGGAGGGGCTCAACCAATCAAGGACGTCATCAGTGTTACCTATCTCCCCCTGACACCTTGATTGGGTAGGTATATGATAGAAATACTCACTCTCAACGAAGTCAAAGTCCATAGTGACAATCACTCGCCTTGTAGTCGGGTTATAACACCTGTATCCCTTCTGGGTCTTCCCATACCCTACAAAGACATACTTCTCTGCACAAGGATCAAATTTAGACCTACTAACCTTCGGAATATGAACATACACAGAGCAACCGAAGACTCTTGGAGTCACAGTCAGAGGAGGTGGGATCTGAGACTGTTCAGAAAAAACCTGTATAAGTGTTCGAAAATTCAGGATTTGAGTGGGAAGCCGGTTTGCAAGATAAGTAGCGGTAGAAACTGCTTCAGGCCAAAAACTCGTGGGGACTTTAGACTCAAACATCAGGGACGTGTGATTTCAAGTAAGAACCAGTTTTTTCGTTCGGCTACACCATTTTGTTGGGGGGAATAAGAGCAGGTTGTTTGGTGTAGCATCCCAGTTTGAGAGCGAAAATCCCTCATTTGTTGGTTGACAAATTCCCCTCCATTATCCGATCGAAGGATTTGAATTTTGGTATGAAACTGAGTAAAGATCATGCGATAAAACTGGGAAAAAACATCACACACCTCAGATTTCTGACGAAGACAGTATATCCAAGTCATCCTAGAGCAATCATCAATAAACAAGACAAAATATCGAAATCCTTGCCCCCTACTGATGGAGAAGGGCCCCAAACATCAGAATGGACTAATGAAAAAATGTTCGAAACACGAGTATTAGAAATGGGAAAAGCATGTCGATGATTTTTAGCCAAAATACACGTCTCACAATGCAAGGGGGTACTAGAGGCTTGAGGAAATAACCGACGAAGATAGTTATGGGATGGATGACCAAGATGTCAGTGCCACAGCCAACTTTGAGTTTGGGTAGAACCATAAGTCAAGAGCATCCTTCCCGGCATCGAGTCCACTTCGTCAACATAATACAGGCCATTCCTCTCAGTGCCACGCCCAATTATCTTCCTCGAACGGATATCCTGTAATACACAGAATGAAGGGTACATCACAATACAATTAGGCTCCTTAGAAACATGACTGATCATTAGTAACTCGTACGATAACGACGGAACATAGAGGCAATTAGATAGCTGGATAGATGGCAAAATATTAATAACACCTGCTCCTTTCACATGAGCAAATTCACCATTTGCTGTCTGTACGATGGTTTTCTTCGAGGTTTGCATAGACACAATATCCGACAAATCATATATGATCATGTCGGTAGTTCCACAATCAAAAATCTACTTTCCATTTTTCTTCTCATCTGTCTGGTTTGCAATATTTATGGATTCGGGTCGTATACCAGGCCCTGTAATTTTTCCTTTCAGCCCAACACAACATGTCTTCGTCCCTGTACATACACTGCTTGGCCCAACCTTATGACAGCCCAAATCCCCGTCAACATCCGGCCCAAAAAATTCAGCACAAAAAAACTTCGGTCCGGTAAATTGTCAGGGGTAGACACGGGATTTCACAGGAAGAGTAAACACGTTACCTGGTCCAGTTGTATCGTAGATTTCATTACCTCTGCCTTCTCCTATAGCGTGGTTTGCCGATCCTTCTGTTCTTCCTCTGCCAGCATTTGCGACGAACGCCCTTAGTTCGTCGGCCGGATTTCCATCCAGTGCTGCGGCTGTGCTGCGTCCTCGCTTTGGTCCTCCCATGTGTTGCTTGAGCCGGTAACATTCTGATTTTATATGATCTAGAATGTTGCAATATTTGCATCTGACATTGGGCCGGCGGAATGATGGCTTCGTTGGAAATGGGTTGTCTGATTGTCGTGGAAATTGAGAATTTTCGCCTTCAATTTGATGGTTCACACCTCCTTCCTGTCTGACTGTGAGTCTCATACCAATTCCTAAACCCGATGATGTTTCTGGTGTTTCGGAGGCTGCCGTGGGTCGGAGAATCACCTTCCTGGTGGCTTCCCATCGGACAGTCGCATAAGCGATCTTAACTGAGGGTAAAGGATTCATTTTTAGTAGATCTCGAACAATTGGTTCGAATTCACCATTTAGTCCCGCGAGGAAGACGAACAGTCTGTGTTCTTCTTGAATGCGATTGAACTTTCAATGTCATTACTGTCTCCATAGGGTTAGGTCTTTGCCGATCGATTTCAAGCTAGAGTGAGGAGCACTGGCCGTAGAAATCTTCAATGGTGTCCTTCCCTTGACTCAAACGATCGGCCGTTATGATGAGACTAAAGATCTGAAGGCTGTCTTCTCTTACGGTAAATGTCTTCTTGAGTATCTTCCAAAGCTCATAGGAATTGGGATAATGGGCATATTTTTGTACTAGTTGTCGTTCCATAGAACGGGTAATCTACCTGAATACATGTGAATCTTGTGCCCTCCATCGTGAGTATGCTGCATCAGTTTCATCGGGGGCCTTCGCCTCCCCAGTGATAAATTCATAACGGTCCCTTCCAACAGTGTAAACTTCCATCAATCATGCCCAGAGCACGTAATTGTGATTATCGAGTTTAATATCGATAACTACAGACAAGTTTTGATCCCTTGACTCCACTGCGTTGGAGGATGATGAGGAATTGCCTTATACGATATTTGAGTGGACCATAGCTTCTCACCTAGTTGCGGGAATGAGTTTTAGAGTATGATATGTGTATGAACAATCTTGAAAGATCGGACAGGTAACCAACACTGCCTGTTTGTAAATATTTTTACGTTTTACTAAAGGAAATACATTAACTACCAAAAAAGGTGTATTTTTTTCTATAAGTAAGAGATCTCATTAGAAAACAAAAGTATTTACAATCTGCAATCTCACATCCTCGATATATAACTGCCAATCTCTACCGTTCACCAATCTACATCGTAATTAATGGACAAGCAATACGTCGTTAGCGTCTTGCAAGAGAAGGGGAGTTGGATTTGAAATCCATTATGTCAAAGTGATCCTCATAGAGCAAAACGGTCAAATGATCGTCCACACACAAAGCTACGACTAGGACAAAGAAAATTGCCAAGAATCCAGTCATCGACAGTCAAGCTAATTTGCTTCCTCTGCAATGCCCATGGTCACAAGTCATACCAACGTCCAAAGCGCAAACACTTGGCAATGAATGGAATTCGTGGACCTGACCTTAAGCCAAGCCAATCTGATTGAAAAGGATGACCAAAATGATGATGATGATATGATCGCAACAATGATAAGTGACGTTAACCTGATTGAGAACGAAGTTGACTGAATTGTGGATACTGGAGCAAACAGATAATTCTGCACCAACAATGAGCTTTTTCACAAGTTTCAAGAAGCATCACAAGGTCAACAGCGTTACATGGGATATTCTAGCATGTCCGGTGTTCTTGGAAAGGAGAAAGTTTCTTGAAACTCACCCCTCGGATGACCCTGACGCTCAATATTGTTCTGTATGTTCCATACCTATGCCGCAACATAGTCTCTAGTCGTCTCCACAATAAAGCTGGAGTTAAGCAAGTGATTGAAGCTGATAAGCTAGTACTCACTCGTGGCGGAAAGTTCATAAAAAGGGGATATTATAGTTAGGGACATTTTGTCCTGAATGTATCTTCTCATGAATCTAATAAAGCATCTATTTATATGTATATGATTGAGTCTGTTAATCTTTGGCATGGAAGACTAGAGCATGTGAATGTGGGTTTCAAGATGAGACAAAGGAACAAGTCTTTGATACCTTCAGTAGATACAACTGGATTTTTGAAATGTGATATTCATGTTGAAGCTAAGCGTCCCAAGAATCCCTTCAAGGTAGTCACTAAAAGACAAACCAAACCCCTCGAATAATACACTCTGATCTCGCAAATTTCAAGTGCACAAGGAGTAGACATGATCATCATTATTAAGTGACCTTTATTGATGATTATTCAAGATATTGCATAGTATACCTGTTGAAATATAAAGATGAAGGTGAGGATGATTTTATGAAGTACAAGGCTGAAGTAGAAAACCAGTTAGATCGAAAGATTAAAAGACTAGGGTTTGATAGAGGAGGCGAATATGGTTCTATACAATTGAAGGAATTCTGTGAGAAGAACGAGATCATACATGAGGTAAGTGCTCCTCACATACCTCAACAGAATGGTGTAGTTGAGAGAAAGAATAGGACTCTCAAGGACATGATGAATGCAATGATGTTAAGCTCTGGACTATCGATAATATGTGAGGGAGGCAGTTCTGACAGCCTGCCACATACTTAATCGTGAGCCCACAAAAAGTTGGATAAGACTCCATATGAACCCTGGAAGGGTTATGCACCGAATTTGAGTTATTTTCGTGTTTGGGGATGTTTGGCAAAAGTGGGAATTCCTAATATTAGGAAGACCACTATTGGTTCGAAGACGTATGATTGTGCATTTATTAGTTATGTGGGGAATAGTGTTGCCTACATATTCATGGCATTGAGCAATCACACTATTTCAGAATCAAGGGATGCCGAATTTTTCAAGGACATTTTTCCCTGTAGAAAAGGTGACACACATGAGTCTGCTGCTGAAGGTATCCTTGAAGAACCGAGTTTGTTGGCAGTGGACTTGAGTCCTGCACCACATGTCTACGAGATAAGAAGAAATAAGAGAAAAAGAATTGAATCCACTTTTGGACTTGACTTTATCACATCATACTTGACTGAAGTTGAACCTCCAACAAGTTAAGCACGGATCAACTGTGTGCTTATATGGTAGCTGATAATCTTCAGACCTATGCTGAAGCAATTAAGTCAGTGGATGCTAGCTTTTGGAAGGAGATAATTAAGAGTGAGCGTAACTCTTTGATTGACAATGGAACATGGAAGCTAGTGGACCTATCCAGAGGATGTAAGCCGATCACCTGCAAATGGATCTTCAAGAAGAAAATGAGATCTGATGAGTCCATTAACAGTTCAAGGCAAGAGTTGTGACAACTGACAAGAGGATTCACTCAAAAGGAAGGGATAAACTTCTTTGACACTACTTCTCGTGTGATGAAGGTTGAGACGATTAGAGTTATGATTGTATTAGTTTCTCTGCATGATCTGTTTATTCATTAGATTGATACTAAGATTGCATTTTTTAATGGAGATCTGGATGAGGAGATTTAGATGACTCAACCTGAGGGATTTGTTGTTCTGGGACAAGTAGACAATGTGTGTCAACTTGTGTTTTTCCTCTATGGACTGAAACAATCACCTTTGCAGTGGTACGAGAAATTTAACTCTATCATGATTAGTGATGGATATGTAGTGAACACTTCTGACTCTTGTGTCTATTTGAAGATGATTGGAGCTGACTATGTGATCATATATTTGTATGTTGATGATATGTTGATCTTTAGCAGAAGCATGGAGGCTATTGATGCTACTAAGGGTTTTCTATCATCTAAGTTCGAGATGAAGGACTTGGGAGAGACAAATGTAATTTTAGGGGTAAAGATTGCAAGAATCCCGAATGGGATTACCTTATGTCAGTCTCACTACATTGAGAAGGTACTCAAGAAATTTGATCATTATGATGTAGAACCTGCACCGACTCCATATGACTCGTTGGTTCATCTGAGGAGGAACATGGGTGTTGTGGTATCCCAAGAAGAGTATGCGAGAGTTATTGGAAGTGTTATGTTTCTCATTAACTACACTCGTCCTGATATTGCTTATATCGTGAGCTGGCTGAGCCGATACACTCATAGTACTAGTGATGAGCACTATACTGCTCTTCGTCGTCTTCTTAGGTACCTGAGAGGCACCATGGATTGGTGCTTGCATTATGGTCGATTCCCTGAGGTGCTGGAAGGATATTGTGACAAGAACTGGGTTGCTGACAATGATGATGTAAGATCTACCAGTGGATACATCTTCACTCTTAGTGGAGGTGCCGTATCTTGAAAGTCTGCAAAGTAAACTTGTATCGCTCATTCCAGTATGGAGTTAGAACTTATATCACTTGAGTTGGCTGGACAGGAGGTGGAATGGGTGAAGACTCTACTGACTGATCTGCCAATGTGGAGTCAAAAGACATCTCTCGTCTCTATTCATTGTGATTAACAGACAGCCATTGAGGTTGTTATGAATAGTGTCTACAATGGGAAGAAGAGACATATTCGAATTCGACATGGAGTGATTAAGCAACTCCAGAAGAATGAAGTTATTGCTCTGGACTTTGTGAGCTGAGAAGAAACTTGCAGATCCTTTCACAAAGAGGCTGTCATGGGTAATAGTTCTTGACTCAGTTAAAAGAATAGGATTAAAGTCTGCGAGCTAGAAACTTTTATCTCTGTTAGAATATATTATTTCTTTGATG
Organism: Pinguicula primuliflora; assembly: GCA_025802335.1. Taxonomy (NCBI): domain Eukaryota; kingdom Viridiplantae; phylum Streptophyta; class Magnoliopsida; order Lamiales; family Lentibulariaceae; genus Pinguicula; species Pinguicula primuliflora. The sequence continues at coordinate 1,795 of JAOYMZ010038154.1, read as the reverse complement.
TTTTCCTAGTTCCTGTCAGTACTAATTTTAAGCATTATTTATGATTCCAGTTTATTTATGCATGGATATTACATTACAGTGCGTTGATTGTGAAATTTAATGCATTTATCTTTACTGATTGTTTGATAGATTCATAACCCATATGTAGGTATTATGATTGAGCATAATGTGATGGATCTAGATCTATGGATGAGGATGAACGATCACTGCGGTGACATGTTCACTATGTGAGTTCTGCCGGAAAATAAGGGTAGAGAACTGCGGTCCACCTCATTTGTGGGGGTAGAGGACTATTGATTCTTCCATGTGTGGATGGTCTTGCCGAGTGGATTAGGGACTGATAGAGAATGGGTATAGTTCTCCCTCCTATGCGTGGAATTAAGGAAAATGGGCTATATCTGCATTCTTATCAATTGAGGGACAGAAGGCGAAGCTAGACAAACAATTATTCAAACCTAACTGAGGGATGTGAGAGTAGAAAAATGCGTAGCTGACTCTCCCATGTGTGGGGTAGAGAGACATGTGCTACATTGGCATTTCTTTTCACTTGAGGGGTAGAGGTTTCTAATGCCTATGGAAAGTTTTTGTTTTGCCGAAAAAATGGAGAGAGTAGAGAATCCAATGGCTGACTCTCCCTATGCGTGGGGGTAGAGAGTCATAGGGTACAATAGGATTCTCCCCACTGAGGCACAGAGAACAAAAACAGACGACTCTTTCCATGCGTGGGGGTAGAGAGTCGTAGGGTACATTTTGATTCTGTCAAAGATTGGAGAGTAAAAGATCATAGTAGTTGCTCTCCCATGCGTGGGGTAGAGAGTCATGGGCTATCTAAGGATCTTACCCATCTGTGGGGGGCAGGCCATGTGGGTGTGACGGAAGATGAGCTCTAAGCTCTTAATGACTCACTCCCATATATGGGTGTGTGTAAGTCAACTTAGTGAATGTGAAGGTTGGCCACCTTCAATGAAAGATATAGTCAATTTTTTTAGAGCATTCACGAAACAAAGAGCATGCGCATGGGCCTGGTAAATGAATGCGCAAGTGACAGTATCGTGGAGTTTGTACACCTGAAGAGTTGTATATGTGATGAGAGAATAGTGACCCGAGCTTAAATGAGTTCAAGACTTAATTCACTCATGGTTCAAGACTTAGCTCACTCACTCACTGGGTCAGTGTTGTGTTCTCAATTCACAACTTGTCAATTCAAATCGAAAGATATTGACATTTGAGTATATGATTCATCCTTTGTCGAGAGAAATATTTGTCTAAAGTCATTTGTGGGGAATTATTGGAGTAATGCATTTGGAAAAGGCAAAAGAAAGAATCCTTTGTTCCACATCGATTTGTGAAGGTAGAAATGAAGGTTTTAAATACATTTACCCATAAGTGAATTATGTTGAGTTGGTGTGAGAAATTATATATGCATATTATATAATTTTTTAAGTCAATATTATATTTAACTATATCTGCATGTTTGAAACTCTTCTCTGCAAAAAATTCAAGCAGGGCAAAGTCTTCCCTCAATCTCAATTTCTGTTTGAAGGTAAGTAATACATGAGTTTATGTTTTACTCTGTTCAATCTTGTCTTCTCATCCTGAATTTATGTTGTATTTCTATTCTGTTTCATGTTAGTGATAAGCACCTATTTAGGGCTTATTTCATACATTAGTTTATATCACTTCATTCCCTAAACACTAAGATTATGGCTCAAATCATTTTCATTTCGACTAGATTGGATTAGCACATGCATATTCATCACTTATATCCATTCTAGCTTGATTTATACATGTTTTG
>JAOYMZ010038143.1:0-15570 GCA_025802335.1 Pinguicula primuliflora | reverse complement strand
GGTTAGCACTTGGCTCACTCTAAACCTCAACTTATGGATATCATGGATCTCAACCTAATCCAACCGTGTATTGGTGATATTGAGTGCAAATGAACTATTCCTAATGTGACACTACAAGTTAGGGGTGCTATACTCCCAAGGGCCGTAGTGTGATTGTGCTCTATGTAGAGACTAAGTCTTGTGATCTAGTTTCCAACCTAGCCCACCTCAATGGAGTGTAAATTCAGGCCTAAACCACACACAAGTGAAAAATCAAGCACAACCATACAAAAGCAATGTAAACTAGAACACCTTCATAACTAAAATGGTATGGTTTCCAAAGGGAGGCTCAACCGAGACTTGAGATACAAACTTAGCCCATAACAGGAGCTAAAACATCCAAACAAACGGTTCTAATACAAGAATTAGTCATGAAATTAAGAAGGGAAGTGAGAAAGGTAGCCGAATGTGAGCTTGATGGAGATCCTTGCTTCTCCTTGCGTTTCTTCCTTGCGCAGCTGGTGAACCATTGCGTCCGCTCATGAATAATGAATCTTGCTGCCAATCTGATACTTTTAACTGCTAGGGCATTCAATTTAGAGTGTTTTTACCCCGGGCCCCCTCTGTAATTCAATGGAACAGCACACTCTTTTCAGGGTTCTTTTGGACAATGTCACTGTTTGACCACTTTGTATAGTTGAGCCTCAAACCCTGGTTTTGCTGCTCCAAATCGGTCTGGGGTGTAAAGATAACTTGTTCATGAGCTCAAGTGCTGTCTATGGTGTGAATTTACCCCCGTGACCTTGGAGCCTACACGAAGATATCAGCAACTGAAGGAGCACATCAGACGGCTCACTTGAAATGCACATAGGACGCTGTCCTTGCTTCAATCTCCACCATACACGTCCAAAATGGTTTGAATTCAAACATGAAACTTGTAGAGGGGTGTTTCATCTCTCTCCAGGTGAAATTACAGATTTTTCCATGCAGGGACAAGAGAGATATGATTTTTGCAAGGGTCTTCTAGTAATTCCAAACTTCTTTCCCAAAATGGCATGTCTACTTTTTGGAGGGTTGTTGGATGTTGCTAATTCAGGCTTTGGCCACCTCCTACCCTTGTATATGTGTGGTTGGCATGGCCCAACCGTGCCTTGGTTGCTTGTGGTGTGAGCGGACCCCGAGCCCTCTCTCCATGGGTCAAGGTGATCGTTAGGTGCAATGGCTTGGCCTATAGACTCTCGGATTAATCGGTGATTCTGCCCAGAATTTTGGCTAAGTATGGGCAGATTTGAGCTTCCAAGAAACCTCTTGACATGCTTGAAATCAATCCTAGCAAAATATGTAGTGAATTAAGCATAAGTTGTTACAAAATAAAATCATGTATCCAAGTTTTTATAAAAGTGGAAATGAGCATGTTTTGAGCTTTAATCTTATGGTTTAGGGAATGAAATGGACTAAAATATAGCATAAAATAAGCCCTAAATAGGTGCTTATCAGACCTCCAACTCATTGAAGAGATATGATCCGAGTAAGGGGTGCATAAGTCATTGCGCGCAGTATGGACCATTTGTGATGTAATCACTCCAATCTCGACCTTCCACGTCTTTAATTATTTTCTTGCAAATACAGAAATTGTAGAGGACTCTTTGATCTCTCTCCTGACGAAATTACAGATCAATCCATGTACGGAGAAAGGAGATATGATCAGCAGAAGGTTAGTAGAGTAATTCCAAACTTCTTTCTCGAAATGGCCAAACACCCTTATAAGGTGTTGTTGGCTCTTTCCGAAACTATGCTGCGCTATCTCCAAATCTTGTATAAGCTTGTCCCAATTGGGAAAATGGGCCGAAATGTGCAGTGATCATACACAAATTGTGGGGCCTTGGATCATTGGTTGAAATGGTGCACTTCATTCTTGTAGCCGGATGCTTCTGGTATGGAGCATATCCACGAGTTGGCTGCAGATATTCGACAGAATGTGGCTGAATATACTCTAGATCCTGGTGTTCGGCCTGCGTGTTTGATCCTTGCTAAAAAATGTGCATGAATTAAGCTAGAATTGCTACAAAGTATGAACATGTACTCTTTTCTTCATTCTAGCCTAAATGAGCATGATTTGAGCCATAATCTAAGTGTTTAGGGCATGAATTGTCATAAACTAGCGCATGAAATAAGCCCTAAATAGGTGCTTATCATACCATTGGTTCATTCATCCGAGTTTTGATCTGCTCGATTAGGATCCCGTCGTTTCTGTAATTTCGCCCAAATTCACCGATTTCGTCGTGCCCTAGATTTGCAGTGGCGAATTCCTCCATCAATTCATGCTCTGGCGGGTAGTGGTCGCCATCGGTGATGGCAGCTCGACCGCTCCGCTATCCATAAGACATTCGTTTGCCTCTACAACCACAACATTTTATCGGGTACCTATTCAATTTGAAGCAATTGCTCCTCCAGTGATCGCGAATCTGACAATAATCACAGTAAGGTCGCTGATATGATGAGTCAACGCCTTGATTTACGGTTTTTGATCGGCAATTTTGCGGTTGTGGTGTTGGATTTTCGACGGGTCGGGAATGACAAATTGTGTTTGTCGCTCCTAGTCTGCACACCGCCAATCCAGCCCCAATTCCGCCCAATGATGAGATATTTTGTCCGCTTGAGGTCGTGCCGCTGGATTTCCAAATCTGGACGCGTGCGGCCTCTGGTCGCACTATTGCGTAGGCAGCATCTGCTGAGGGTAGGGGCGATTTCTTGAGTATATCTCGAGTAATTACTTCATATGATGGATTTAATCCGGCTAGAAACTTAAACAACTGATGTTCGGTCTGAATTTGGTTATGCTTGTCAATATCCACTGTACACTTCATCGGATTTGGCCGTCGTCGGTCGATTTCTATCCATAGATTTGTGACCCCTGCAACAACCCGGTTGGCCTTTATCATTAGGTCGAAGATTTGCAAACTGTCTTCGTCGAAATTAAATGTCAGTGCAAGAATCTGCCATAATTCGAACGAATTCGAATAATAGATGAATTCATCGACAAGTCTTCGATCAATTGATTTAGTGATCCACTGGAAAACTGGGTGTCTTATTTCCACCACTCCTTTTATGGGGGACTATTCTTTGGTGATTCCTTGGCATCGTCGGAGATATATTCCAGGTGATCCTTATTGATAATCGCCAATTCCACTTTTCTTGTCCGTAGGACATAGTTGTTATGGTCTAACTTCGTGTTGATGATGACGGACGTATCTTCATCTTCTCTAGATGATTTGTTTGCCGTTTGAGATTCAAGGTATTGCCTGAATTGCTAATCAAGATATTGCTGGACCTCCGTCTAAGGTATTACGATGTCACTGGATTTTTCCTTCTCCAGATTCACGGTCGTGACGGATATCTACTCTTTGTAGATGACGATAATCAGGTTCTAAACCTGCTCTGATACCATGTTTGATTTGTGAATTTGAATGAGATTGAACAAGAGGATTTCAGGAATTTTTCCATGATGATTTTCTCTCTTTGATGTATATGTATATGACTCCCATTCTTATCAGAGACACACCCTCCCGGATGAATTCATTCCATCCGGGACAAACCATTCTTGATCGTCAGATTCAAATCTGACGGTCAAGATTGGTTTATCCTAAAAGACAACAAAATAGGTTCCCACATCTAAAATTTTGGACCCTATTTCTCCCGGCAGTTTTTTTCGCAGAACTCTTTGGCCGCTCACCTGCCGCACGGCGATTTCATCCACGCCAACCAACATCCGACGAGTCATTTCTTCAACGAGTGTTTTGTCCTTTCTCGGTGATTGTTCGTTCTGGGTGTTGACATTGTTGTTTTGGGTTCAATTGTTCTTAATCTGGGTGTTCACATTGCTAATTTTATTAAGGTTCATTTTGTTGATGTGTTGGTGGTTTTTTGCTGACATGTTTCTCATTTTTTTATGGCATGATAGGTGAAACAACAGAATTTCCTTGGTTTTTTGCGGGTCATAAATGGGGTACCTCAAGTCTCAGCCTTCTTCAATGGCAGGAATGGCTGGATTGAAGAGCACACAGCTAGTCCTATTTACCGAATGGAGCATTGATACACTCAAAGACAGATGTACGAAATGGCCTCTCAAAGTTCTTTGTCGATGAATAGCATTTTGAAGAAATCAAAGCTGGAAGTGCATGCTTTCTTTTGGATCATCTTGGAGGGCGATCCCGAAATTGATCTTTAAAGAACCACATGTAGTGGACAATTCCAGAGCAAGTGACTTTCTTTCTCGAAATAGATTGTAGTGTAGCCCCAAAAGTGGCTATGAAAGGGCGATGCAGATATCTTGTTGGTTATTTATCCAATGGGATACCTCCTAGCAGCAACCACAGGAGTTAAGCAGGGAGGAAACAAGCAGATCAGCTATAGTGCAGATATGCCAATAGCAGCAAATGAGCACGATGAAGAGTTATGCTGAAAAGGATGACAACACATGTTTGTCGTGGATGGAGTGATCTTGTCCTGGATTTAGTATTCCAGATAAGAAGGGGAATCATATGTATATATAGATTTACAAAGACACATTCTTCACACATTTTTCACTCTCCCTCAATCCCTATAATTACGGGATTGTGATAAGATAAGAAATTTTGATAATCCTTACATTATTTACTCGTTTGATTTCTCAATATCATGTACGGTAAGAGTCGTCTAACGCTTAGTCACCTTAGTAGATGCCTAGTCCGGCTACACAGTGACATCTCTAACAGACCTATTAACAATTCTTTTACTTATTCCCAGCCACTCCCTTCTTCTCCAACGACATCCGTGTTAATTCCAATCTGGACTGCCTCGAAGCCCTTGGCAATACCGGTTGGTACTTGATAGAAGATATTAGGGCTTATTTTAGAGAGGATATGGTTATAGGATATGTACTTCGGTTATGGAATTTGTGTATAAAAGCTCAATTTTTCTCTGTGTTTGAACGGAGCATTCGATCTGTTGAAGAGGAAGATTTTTTCCTCTTTCGAAGATAGTGAGAAAAGGATATGGATGGAACTGATTTTTCATTGATACCAACAAAAGTTTATACAACGAAAGGCGGCTACAGTTCCTTTCACACATTTCAAAGCATACATTTTTAAACATGCTTAACTAGTAAAAACACATAACTAACCATAACCAAAATAATCAGCATCATTGTTTTCTAATACTCCTCCTTGATGCTGATTATATTCATCAGTCCCAGTCTTGAGCAAAGTAGCTGATGTCTCTCCTTTTGCAGTGGTTTAGTGAAGATATCAGCTATCTGATCAACTGAACTACAATGCAATAAGGCAATCTGTCCTTCTTGTTCAGCTTCTCTTATGGCATGGTATTTTATCTTTATATGCTTTGTTCTATTATGAAAAACTGGATTCTTTACCATTGCGACTGCAGACTTACTGTCACAGAATATTGATGTTGGCTTTGGAGATAACAGCTTCAATTCATCCAGTACCTGGTTCATGGCTGAAGCTGCAGTTACATATTCAGCTTCTGCAGTAGATTGTGCCACTGTCTGCTGTTTATGAGTATTCCAGCAGAACATATCTGATCCCAAAGAGAAACAATATCCTGATGTACTCTTCATATCATTTTGAGATCTTGCAAAATCACTATCTACATAGCCATGTAAATAGATAGGCACATTTCGATTAAACATAATGCCTGATCCAACTGATCCTTTTATGTATCTCAATACCCATTTTGCTGCAATAAAGTGTGTTTCAGTAGGGGCAGACATGAATCTTGACAGTAAGTTTGTAGCAAACATAATATCAGATCTTGTTGCACAAACATATAACAGTGAGCCAACCAAACTGCGATATTTTGGGACATCACAACACTCTGCTTTATCATCTTTATATAATGAAATACCATGGGCTATAGGTGTACTAACCTACTTACAGTGAAGCATTTTAAACCATTTCAATAGTTCCATGGCGAACTTTTCTTGAGACACATGTATACCTGCATCAGTTTGAGTCACCTGTAAACCAAGAAAGTAATGAAGCTTCCCAAGATCTATGATCTCAAATCTGTGCTGCAGTAATTTTTTCATATCCAGTATACCAAAAACATCACTTCCAGTTATCATGATATCATCAACATATATAGACAAGATAATACAGCCATTTTGAGTAAATTTTAAGTACAATGTCGCCTCATTTTGGCTACGATGAAAACCAGATTCAGTCAGCATCTTGTCCAACTTATGATTCCAAGCTCTCGGAGCATGATGTAAACCATATAATGCCTTCTTTAATAAATAAATTTTCTCAGATTCTAGTGCCTTTTCAAATCCCGGAGGTTGAGAAACATAAACTTGTTCATTCAATTCTCCGTTCAAGAAGACAGATTTCACATCCAAGTGCATAACTGACCAATCTTTCTGAGCAGCAAGAGATAGAAGTAGCCTGATGGTATCCAATCTTGCTACAGGAGCAAATGTTTCTGCATAATCTACTCCGGGTTCTTGATCAAACCCTCTTACTACCAGTCGAGCTTTATATTTATTGATGGAGCCATCTGCATTCAATATGGTTTTGAAAATCCATTTCAAACTAATAATATTTTTATCTTTCGGCTAATCAACCAATATCCAAGTTCCATATTTTTCTATCATTGCAAGCTTCTCCTGCATCGCTTGCTTCCATTTTGGATCATTTAAAGCAGACTTGACATCAACAGGTTCAGCTTCTGCCAAATTACATCTATTATAAATATCCTCTAAGGATCTAGAACCCCTTACAGAAATCTCATCTGACTGAGGAAAAACTTGTCTTCCATTGTCTAATTTCTCTATTACTTCATTCTACTTCTGAACCTGCATCTTTTTCCAGTCCCAGTTTGCATTTTCATCTATCATAACACTTCTCTGAACTGAAATCTGTCTGGTCACAGGATTATAAATTCTATAACCCTTAGTCACCAAATTGTAACCTACCAAGATTCCAGTTTCAGTTCGACTATCCAGCTTATCTCTTTTTGCTTCAGGGATCAAAGCATAGCAGATGCTTCCAATAACTTTTAGATGCTCCACAGACGGTTTTCTATTCATCCAGGCTTCAAACGGAGTTTTGTCTTTTAACAGCTTGCTTGGTAGTCTATTTTGTAAATAGACTGCACAGTTAATGGCTTCAGCCCAAAACTCCTTTGGCAATTCTTTTTCAATCATCAAACATCTAGTCATATTCATACGAGTTCAATTCTTCCGTTCACTGACTCCATTTTGCTGCAGAGTATACGGAACCGTGAGTTGATGAACCACACCATGTTGCTTCAAGAAAGTTTGAAACTGACCAGATAAATATTTGTTCCATTATCTGTTCTTAAAACTTTCATCTGGCACGAACTTTGTTTTTCAGCTTCGGCTTCGAAGTCCTGAAAGTAAGAAAATACCTCAGACTTCTGCTTCAAGAAGTAACACCAACAATAACGTGTGTAATCATCAATAAATATCAAGAAGTATCTCATTCCTCCTAGTGAATCTACTGTCATCGGTCCGCAAATATCAGAATGTACCAGCTCAAGTTTTTGAGTAGTAGATAATATTGTATTTACAGGAAATGGTAACTGATGACCTTTTCCTTGCTGACATACATTGCAAACTTCAGTACCAGAATCAATAGGAGGAAGATTATCTACCAAATTCTTTCATTGCATAAACCTCGAAGCCTCCAAATTTGGATGACCATATCTTCTGTGCCAAACATCAGAACTAACTTCATGGTTTATAAAAGCTTGAGCTTTCAACTTCGTCAAATCAAGCATAAAACTTCTATTCATTATCGGTATAGAGAATAACAACTCACCTAAAGGATCATAGACATCACATTTAGCATCTTTCAAAATAAACTGGTATTTGTTTTCGAGAAGCTGACCCCCACTTAGCAAATTCTGCACCACTTCAGGCACATAAAACACATCCTTAATTCTCTTAATTCTTGCTAACGTGTTTACCTCAACTTCACCTTCACCCTCTACTTACATTCGGGAGCCATTTCCAACCTTTACCATATAACCAGTAGACTTTGATAGAGTACTGAAACAATCAATTTCAGAGGTCATATGATGAGTGCAACCTGTATCTAATAACCATTTCAGAGAGCCATTACCAGACACAGCCATGGCAGATTCAACTGAAGTCACAAAAACATGATCATCCGAAAATTCCATCACTTCAGATGCTTGCGCTTGTTGTCCTTGTGGCTTTCCTTTATTTCCAGGACAAACCTTATCTATGTGACCAGTTTGTTTGCATTTCTTACACACAGTTTCAGGTCTGAAAAAACAAAAACTCTCCGAATGATTAGTCTTCTTGCAATATGAACAAGGTGAGAATTTTCCACCCTTCCTAGCCATCACAGAAGAAGAAGGCTGATCCTTTTTAGGCAAATCCTACTTTTCTCAAGCTTTCTTCTTTTTGCCTTCCATTTTAGCATCTGCTTTTTCCATTTTGCCGAATTTACCAGAAAACTTGTGAGCTAGCAACGCTTTTGCTCCAGTCCTGGTAACCTCTCTAAATGTCATTCTTTGCTTAGCTTCTTCTAAGGCACTAACCAAATCCGCAACTGTCATTTCGGCAGCATCATATACATCTTCAAGTGAGGAAATTTTAGCCTCAAATTTAGCAGGTAAAGTCACCATGATTTTTTCTACATTTCGTTTCTCTTCTACCTTCTCTCCCAATAGCCAAATTTGATTGACAATTTTCAATAACCTGTCAATATAATCTTTCAGCTTCTCAGTTTCAAGCATATATGCCATTTCAAACTCCTTTCTCAAATTGAACAATTTCAGTTGCTTAGTCCGAGCATTTCCCTGAAAATTCCGCTCCAATTCTTCCCAGATTTCCTTTGCTGTGTTACAATTCATAATTCTTCCAAACACAGACTCAGCCACAGACTTATGCAACACACTCATGACTCTATATCGTCTAGACATCTTATCCTCATCCAATCTTACCTGATTTACATTATTTGAATTCGGCTGAATTGGCTCGACATCGGACTCCACTGCTTCCCACAATAACTGTCCCTTCAAATATGCTCTCATCTTAACAGCCCACACCTGATATCCTTCTCCAGTAAAGAACGGTGGAGCTGTTCCCGAAAGAGTTTGAGTAGTCGGAGGTTGGGTTGGGCTTATTTTAGAGAGGATATGGTTATAGGATATGTATTTCGGTTATGGAATTTGTGAATAAAAGCTCAATTATTCTCTATGTTTGAACAGAGCATTCGATCTGTGGAAGAGGAAGATTTTTCCCTCTTTCGAAGATAGTGAGAAAAGGATATGGATGGAACTGTTCTTTTCATTGATACCAACAAAAGTTTATACAACAAAAGGCAGCTACAGTTCCTTTCACACATTTCAAAGCATACATTTTTAAACATGCTTAACTAGTATAAACACATAACTAACCATAACCAAAATAATTAGCATCATTGTTTTCTAATAGTACTGCATCTGCTCCATCCTATGGGACAACGATTTTGCACTCCCCAAATACATCCTCGCTCTGCCTGGCACCATTCGCAATGACACCGGCATCATCTTATCCTGCGGTGCTACGCTTCATTACGAAGATGGGAAGACCGCCACCTTCCGATGTTTTTTCTTGGACAACATGACGATGGATGTTGTGGCATTTGGAAGTAACGGCACGCTGCGTTTGCATGATTTTGTCATCCCGTTCGAGGAGAAGACGATGTCGTTATCCACGACCATGAGCTGGTTCGATTGGGTGGGGGCCGAAACCGACAGTGTGTGTTGTGGAGACAGAGCTTCCGCAGGAAGCGTTGATGGTGAATGAGTTTTCACGACTGGTTGGGGGATTGAGTTTAAGGGAAAGCGCCAGAGAAGAAGTGGGATGACGTCAGCCGGAAGACGCAAACGATTTTGGATGCCGTGAAGGGATCGATTGAGAGAGGGTATGAAATTGTGGAGGTGTAATGTAACTAGTCTTGCACATATGGGCGGATCTATGTGGGTCAGCACCCTAGTCCACACCCCAAAAAATTGAATACAATGACCAAAAAATGAAGATTTGCAAAAGCACATAAAAAATTTGAAGAGAGAAGAAAAACCCAAAAAATGGGAATAATTGGATAAGTAACCTGCGCGACAATCCTATTTGAATGTAACTTCCTATTTCATTTTTGATTTACTTTTATTATTCTTTTACTTAAAAAATATTAAAAAAAGGAAGAAAAGAAATAAAATACTAAATCGTCTTAATACCTTCTAATCAAGTCAAATCGCCGGAAGACTTTTTATCTCACTGCCAAGAAAACCCAAAAACCTCGACTCGAATCGCCTTCAACACGATGGAGAAATCATCGAACACGCATACACGAAAACACGTACAAATTTCTGGTGATCAAATATCCGGCGAGAATGCCTCAAATACGAACAACTCTTTGCGGGAAGGAGGAGCAACAACAGTTTTAAGAGAACTTGCTGAAATGCCATGGGTGGAAAATGGTGCTACGAATGGCACGGAAATATCGAGAAATGTGGGTTTGATGGTGGGAGAAGATTCCGGTGGACACATTGCAAGCCATTCCCCATCTCGGAATCTTACGTAGGCATTTTTAATGAAATTTGTACATTATGACATGATTACACGACTCCATTAGTCGGGTTAGGGACGGGCCCTATATTACCAATCTGCAGTTTTGTTTGATAAATTCTCTTGGAGATTTTGTTTGATTGTGTGAAACATATACACTGGTGCCCATACGCCGTGATGCACCTAAACTGTTCAGCATTCCAACATACCTATCATCGAAAGTCTATGATAACACGCATGTGGAGTTCCAAATGAAGGTGACGGCATGCAGTCCCTGCGGGTTATAGGAGAGATAAAGGAGAGTTTAACAAAATGGGAGCTTGCCCAAATCCAAAGAAGCTGTTTCGGGCATTTACTAGACTTGGACGATTCTTGGACGTCACAACGGACTACACTCCCCGAGCAACTTGCCCATTTCTTAATGCTAAGACGGATTGATACGCCAAAGCGGATGGAGCTCTGGTTTTTGATAGAAGGGAAACTAATCTATTTTGGTATCCATGAGTTTGCAATGATGACAGGGTTAAAATGCTCGAAGATGTCAAATCCGGATAATTCTGCGCGTGATAATCAGATAAGATATGAATACTTCAAAGGACTCACGCACCTCATGTTTAAAGACCTCAAGAAGAAGTGGATGGAATTGACAAAAAAAGAGGATAACGATGAGGTGCAATTGTCTGAGGACAGGGCTCAGACGAAGAAGAGAAGGAGGATGAAGTCTGATGCGGCTGTCGAGCGGCAATTGTCTGAGGAGAGAATCAAGCTATCAATGTTATACCTGCTAGAGAGTATGATCCTAGCAGGTGATTCAAAGAAAAAGTCGATAAACTTGCTGTGAGAATGGTAAATGATCTCTCCACGTTTAATGCCTATCCATGGTGCAATAAAACTTACGTGGAGATCGTCCATAGCGTCGGTCTTAAAGACCTTAGGGTCAAGTACTCAAAGTACCTGAACGAAGGCAAAAAGAGACCTACACTCTGACAGGTTTCCAGTTTGCTCTACATATTGAGTCGTTTATCATTTATTGATATTTTTGTATATAGAGTCTAACGTGAAGATGTAACTAAAAGTATGTGTACTCCATTGAAATAGATTTGGGCATTAGAGGCAATTGCCAAGCTCCCCCCAATGTGTGGCAACTATATAGGTGATGGAAGCACGATGAGGTTTCCCAGGTGCCTGAACTGGAGTTGCTGTCCGACGATGAGCAGTCAGGAAGAAATAATTGATGCTTTCCGCAATAAAAGGCTAAGAAACCACATGCCTTGATCTGGGGTGACGTTTACATGCATCTCCGTATATGGGCTCAGACAGTAACATTCATAATTCTCATAATCAGGCCTATCGTGATTCACTCACCCTACATATACGGGGCCATGCGGAATTTCCGTATGCATTATTCCGGATAAATCATGCCTGTTGTATTTCACCCACCCTGCATATACGGGGTCATGCAAAATTCTCGTATGTATTATTCCGGGTAAATCACGTCTGTCGTGATTCACCCACCCTAAGTATGATTTTGCAGCCCCGTATACAAGCCTGTCGTAATTCACCCACCCTGTATATACGGGGCCATGCAGAATTTCCGTATGCATTATTCCGGATAAATCACGCCTGTCGTGATTCACCCACCCTAAGCATGATTGCGTGGCCCTATATACACACCTGTCGGGATGAACCCACTCTATGTATATGGGGCCATGCACGAACGATGCACGTTCCTAACCTAACAATTGTTTTTTTGATTTCTCTCGCATTGTGTTCTTTATCCGATCCTAAAACCTTTGAGGGAAGAGGTCATATATGAAGGATATTGAGGACGTGCCTTACTGTACGGATGAGCGGATCACTAAATTGGTGGAATTGATCAAGACGTTTGGGTCTAGGGGGTTTTGCGGATGGCTCCTACGAAGAAGACGACGATATATCAACTGAGGAAAGGTAGCTCAATGCCTTGCCACAACCATCTCATGATTCTCATCCTACTACTCCACGGCCTGTTCTGACGAGTCACAGGACTGCATTTCCTGATTCCAGGGCTAATTTCTCGATTGAAAATAAGAAGATAGTGGATGAACTCTGGAATGTCATAACTTTTTTGATGGGGTGTAGGGACAAAGTTAAAAAATAAATCGACGCAACTGTTAAGTTTTATCACGAGGACAGTGTAGTGAAAGAAAGGGAAATTGAAGAGTTGCATAACAGGATTTGGAGTCTGGAATGTCTTGGAACCAAGCCCGTCGATGACCTAATTAACATGAATGTCGCCTCTATAGAGCCAGTCGATGCCTCTGTGGAGCTTGTCGCCACCTATGTGGACCCAGTCCCCGCTTCTAAACCAAGCGCCTCCTCTATGGAACTATCTGGTGCCGAAAGTGATCATTCGTACACGTACATATACAGCAACCCTACACGGTGGTTGGAAGGCACAGATGTGCCACCTGATCCTGTATATCCAGAAGACTTATACATTGGAGATGTTAGTATACGTCTTCACCGATCGTAAATGAAGAAACTGGTGAAGAACAAGAAGCGGTTTGGAGTAATAAGAGGAAATGGGAGCTGTCGAAATACCAATACTTGATATTTCCACGGCCTAAAATTAAGAGGATGAAGGCAGTTTACAATCCAGATGCCTACACAGGTGCGGGAAATGAACTCAATCAATGTCTGGAACGTCTAAAATG
Organism: Pinguicula primuliflora; assembly: GCA_025802335.1. NCBI lineage: Eukaryota > Viridiplantae > Streptophyta > Magnoliopsida > Lamiales > Lentibulariaceae > Pinguicula > Pinguicula primuliflora. Next base: position 2,295 of record JAOYMZ010038143.1, on the reverse strand, counting down.
TTGGATGAATACGAGTGATGCAGCACGTTGTCCGAAAGACATTTGTGGTGGTTTTATGGACCTGGATCCAAAATTCTTCATCAACCTTATGGCAGAAAATTATTGGCTGGAAGATAATGTAAGTATATATTCGGATGGTTTTGCTCTAGTCATGTATATAACCATTAGTTGTACCATACATACTAATGATTGGTTTTCCACTTTCTCTTAGCATGTTGATGAAATTTTTTATCTTATGAGGAAGAGATCTGAAAAATACAAGAATATCTTCCCACAAGATGTTGCACTTGCCCCGACTGATTTCTATACCCTTATCAATTACTGATATGACAAAAAAGATTTTGTACGAAAGAAGAGAAATAAAGCCTTACACGGGATGTTTAAAAAATACATGAAACTGACTCCCGGCAAGGGACCGGTGTGGATGACTTGCAAGACTGGGTATGTGCCTTGGCTTGTCGATAGGACACATTGGGTGGCGGCTGTCTTGCACTTGGATGGAGGTCGGATCATCGTTATTAACAATCAGCTGACGGCTTATTCAGACGATCAGATCCAAAAGTCGTTTCATCCATTATGCACACTGATCCTGGAGATTCTGAAGCCTTTCAAAGAAAGCACCATATGAGCTGAGCTACTCATAAAAGACGTATGGAAATGCTCCCATCTCCGAGGATCCCTTTCTTATGAGCTTCGAGTTAATCATAGGGACATAGGGTAATAAGTTTATTTCAGTCACTCGTATGTTGGATAAGTTTAATTATTATTTTAATTTGTTAACGGATTGTTCATTGGTTTATATAAAACGGAGGTTGTGAGGTCTACATGTGGAAGAACATCGAATTGCACATGATGGGCATCACAAATCCCAAGAACTACATGAATAATGATACACTGATACATTATCGGAATCTGTATGCTTTATCGATTTTTGAATGATGCTTGAAACCGTAACAATGTACACTTTAGGGTGTTTGATGTGGTTTGATGTACACTTCAATGTGTATGAACAAGTTTCACTAAATCGACATGCATTGTCGCGTTAAGAACGAATGCATTGGTAAGATTTGCGAACACAACAAAATCTGAACAAAATACATATTGAAATTAACTAAATTATAAGCTACTCTGTACCGTCGGAAAATGATCGAATCCATCTGTCGACACTTCATTTGTTATATATGCTATTATGAAGTTTCTTCACCAGAACTATAAGCTACTCTGCACCGTCGAAAAACGAACGAATCTCTCTGTCGACACTTTATTTGCTATATACTATGATGATGTTTCTTCCCCTCCCCTTTGAGGAAAATTCTCGGCTCTCTATGAGATTTTGCTCCAAAAGTACCACAGACTAAAGACATAAAATATTAGAATCTGGACAGCTTTATTTTTCTCGAAATCACTTCACTTGAATAAGGTGAGTCTTATTGGTAGAATGCAGCGGCACAAAAGAATATAGTGAGTCTTATTCTGGAAAAGGAAAAGGAAGCGACATTGGCAATAATGTTGTGAATGAGGAGTAGGTTTCTAGTTGGTTGTTGCACTTGCATATACTTATATAGGGACAGGAATTATCATACTTGCATTGTGGACGTGGTATATGAAGGATATCAAAAGACGCGCTCTGTTAGTGAAAAGACGCACTCTGTTAGTCAAAAGTTGGGGTGTCGATCGGTCGATAAACTTATCGACTGACAGTTTACTATTACCGACCGAAATGTGTCGGTAACGGTTAAACAGTTACCGCTACCGCTACCGCTATCGGCGGTAGTCGGTATAGTCGGTTGGTAACCATCGGTTACCGACCAGTATTTACATTATTTTTTAAAAAATTTTAACAAGTTATTTTCTGTGTAGTCCTACTTATTTTGATAGAAGATACATCGGTTCTGGAATAGTCTTACTTATTTTGATAGAAGATACCTCACATATACTTAATGTTTTCTGTGTAGACGGACAATGCAATTTTTTTTAGACGGACAATGTACAGTCGCCAGACTTGGTTGGTGCAGACTTATCTGAAAATAATTCCAATGTTCCAGTCGTTTCAGAAACTGCTTTGTTGGATTTCTCTTCCCAGCATAAAACACCTGAAAACGGAACAATCTTAGGTAATGCATAAGAGCTTGCTTTAGTGCCTGTGGAAACCACCACTGGTTTCAGTTCCTCAGATTTTCTTAGTCTTGACGGTGCTTTGTCATTTGCTGATGGAAACGCCTTTGGTGGAAGGGCATTTAAAATGGAGAATCCTAAAGATATGATAGCACGTTGGGAGTTAAATAATATGGATCT
>JAOYMZ010038132.1:0-15573 GCA_025802335.1 Pinguicula primuliflora | reverse complement strand
ACATGTAAGTGGTTTTTCATTAATGTATGTTCTCATGTGTATGTTTTATTAACGTGAATATTTACCTAAGATGTATGCACGCTCTCTTTAAACAGATTTGGGCATTGGAGGCAATTTTCAAGCTCAAGAGGTAGTGTGGCCAGCGTGTTGATGGAAGAACGATGAGGTTTCTTAGATGCCTGAACTGGAAGTGCTGTTATGCGATGGCCAGTCAGGAACAAATCATTTATGTTTTCTGACAGCCTATTCGGGATTGTCAACGAACGTAGACCGATACATCACGTATGTCGAGATGCAAGCCATTCACCCAGTCTGCGTGTATATGTTGCCTTACACGATGCTCGTGTATGGGATCCGACAACCCATTCAAGATTCTCAATTATACTCTATACGAGTGCAACCCGTATGCCGGGATGAATTCCTCAAACACGCAAGATTCTCAATTATACTCTATACTCTATAAAGTTTAATACTCGTTTTCGATTTTCCTCTACAGGGCATTTTTTATTCTATCCTGATACCATCGAGGGAAGAGAGTGGGCTCCAATATATGAAGGATATTGACTATGTGACAGACCTTGAAGATCATCAGATAACTGCATTACTGGAATTGTTCGGTGATAGGGCGTATATTGTTGATGACTCCGACGGAGAGGGGGACGATGTTCCCCCTCGAAAATATATAGATGACCGATTCAATGGGCCCTGTCACAATGACTTGCCAGTACCCCAAAATCCTCTTACTCATCAATATCAACAGCCTGGTCAGACTGTTATCGGGAATTCATCACTCGATTATCAAGATGAGCACAATCAGGAGTTGTATAAGATCAAGAAGACATTAGAAAAATTCGCAAATGATGCACTTGAAGAAGATGGCAGTATTTTTGTTCGTTTTGATCAAATTAAATCAAGGGTGGAGAAAACGAGCGAAATGCTGCATTCTACAAATTGTGAGTTGAGGACTGTCGTGGAGACTTTACACAAGCAGCTGAATGTTCAGCAGGACGTAATCGAAAGTGTGCGGGATGTAATCGAAAGTGAAGCATCCAACAATGAGTGAGATGTAATTGAAAGTGAAGCCAGGGGTATGACATCTAATAAGACACAACCATCATTATTGGTATGCACTATTGACGTTTCAACTGAGCGGAATGTACCCAAAAGTGGCGTCGGGAATACGACACCTAAGACACCTACAACATTGGTATGCTGCGTTGACTATTAGGGGACAAATAATGTTTACGGTGATAAAATTTTCACTGCAGATGTTGCTTCTAAAAAAGAAAAATGAGAAAAAACAAGTAGCTGCAAGAGAAAATGATGGCCTAAGCCAAAGGAGCACGAAGACATGATTGTTAGACGAGTTTCTAAGAGGAATAATTCATATGATCCCAGCTCGATGTTCGCAGAAGAGATGAAAAAACGCTGGATAATCTCGTTATGTGGATGAATATGGAGGACTGACACAGAAAGCCGGAATATATTCGGGGTGTCCATGTTTGCGTTTCAAAGGAAGACTTCCGAGCTCTTTTGGGGACTGATGTGTGGCTGGAGGCAACAGTAAAGTTTAATAAATGCATTTGGTTCAAATTGAGCATTTCTCTAACCAATTTCTTCCTTTCCATTCTATATCTCATATCATTGAGGAAATCCTCTATCTGATGAGGAAGAGATTAGAAAAATATATTAGCTTGTTTCCACAAAAAAAGGCAATTGTTGTGATTCCTCCAGTGGCGACGACGGCGACCCTGAAGCACCTGCCGGCCCCGCCATGATACCTGAAATGTATATCATCAACAGTGATGACGACGACGAACCTGAAGCCCCTGCCTCCCCCGGTATGTATCTTGAAATCCATATAATCTCTTCTAGTGATAATGAGGGTGATAGTGTCTCCTTCGCTGATTCAATTCCAGAATCATATTGGGATTCAAGTTCCAGTCCTGCTCCTGCTGCTAGCGGATATTTGGGGTATGAAAAACTCGTTTCTCTATTTTGGACCTTTTGGTTGGTTACAGGGTTAGTGCCAGATATCGGGATTATATCGGCTCTGTATTTTGTATCAATGTATCTATTATCATCAATGTATTTATTTTTGTTTGATGATAATCAATGAGCTACGACCAATATATCAAAATAACTTGGGTCAGGAAGACAAAAAACATATGAATTCAGGGTATGGACATTGAATGCCAACGTCAGGTTCACCGCGTGTAGTCGCATTTACTGCATCCACCGAAGAATGAACGACGATACTATTCTGGTTTACGTTCATCGTAAAAAAGAACACGAATCATCATTCCTTATTTGGCTGTAGGGCCCGACTGATGTATCTGAGTTCACCACGTGTAGTTTCTCTCGTGATGCATAACGTGTGTACGACGACTCAGCTATTCAGGTTACGTGTATAGGAAAATTCAGACAGGTCGTCGATATTTAGGAAAGTAGGGTACTGGGACCGAATGTTGTAACCCGGTTAACTGCGTGTAATCGCGTTATTTGCGATTGTCATCGTAATCACTTGGATACTATTCGAGATAACATATTAATTTTTAAAATAAAAATATTCTAATAATTAATATATATATTGACTAATATAAAAGTAAATTGTGTTGGTGGGTGTCATAATCATATGTGTGTCAATATCACTTATTTTGGACATACTACGTGAGATAAAATTATATTCTCATACAAGTCGATTGTTATAAACAAAGAGACTTCATTGTATTCCTAGTAGGAGGATCTTGACTTTGAGCTGAATGAATCATACATAGTGCAATTACATGTAATGAATGGAGTTGTGGCATTCTGAATGGGGTCAAGACTCAAGAGTGGTTAGATACAGGTCAGGATGACGAATTTAGGAATAATTATTGAATCCTGGTTGTTTATGAATCTAGGGTATGGGACCCGAACGATATATTCGGGTACACCACATATAGTCACGTAGTTGTCGGAATTGATCTAGCCTTTATGGTTTAGGGTCCGACTAATGTATTCGGGTACCCCACATCAAGTCGCGTTGTTTTCATCATTGTCTTAGCCTCTGGCATTAGGGCCCAGCTAATGTATTCGGGTATACCACGTTAAGTCGCGTAGTTCTCGTAAAAGTTCTAGGTTCTACAATTTAGGGCCAACTAACTTATTCAGATACAATATGTCACATCGCGTAGCTGTCGTCATTTTTAAAGCATATCGATTTAGTGCTCGACTCAACCTATTTGGATACACCACATCTAGTCGCATATTTATTATCATGGTTCACCTCTAGGTTTTAGGGCCCGACTGATATATTCGGGTATACCACGTCCAGTCACATATTTATCATAATTGTTATAGACTCTTGTGTTTAGGCCCGAATTATTTAGGATAAAACTCTAAACCCAGACCCTAAAATCATAAACCGAAAATTCTAATAAATCACAATATCTAATTAAATATTGATAAAACTAAAATATTGTTACGGTCTGAATGTCTACCCGGGTTAGCTGTGTATCGAGGTGCTTGATCACTATTGCAGGCATGATGAACACGGGATGTGACGCTCTGAATAAGTACAATCGTAATGCTTCAGGAATATGACCGCTAGATTGTTATCAATCGCAGATCACTCATTACATTCTTCTTATTCTTATTAAATAATATTAGACTTGTTTGATTTAACCTTGCACCTCTTTCCTTCATTTTGTATTTCACGACATCCATTAATTTAGGATGGACCTCATCGATGCCGTTCTCCTTGAGATGTTTGACTCACTTGCTATAATCACGAGTGCAACTGCAGGTATAGCTGGTGTAGTTCTAAATTCATACACCATATCTATTCCCGATATTGCGGTCCAACTGTCAGACAATGAAGATTTACAATGCTTCGCCACCGGCGCTGCTTTCGTTGCCACTGACTCCTCGTTTTTTACCGCTGCCCTTCATATCACAACCAATATCAAAGTTTCCTCCAATATTGACCTTGCCGTAATTGGCAACTTTGCCGCAAGCATCGCTGACGTGCATGGTTCTATTTTCGTCGCAGTTACAAAAATACTAGTCGATCGTTTCGAAGCAACACTTGCCGCCATACGTGCCGCCGAAGGTGACCTTGACAGCGTCACCTGTGATATCGAGGATAAAGTTGTTGCGCTCAAATAGTTGTTCTTATTTGGCCTTTTGTCAATTTTTGTTATTCTGTATGTACTGCTCCTTTATAATGGTTATGTTGGGATCCCTCCAAATTATTCTAACTTTGAATCGTATTTTCACGATAGGCGAATCACACCCAAAATATCCGTAAATTAAACAATTTAAATATAAAACATCGCGACTGAACAGTTTATGGATATTTAAGACTAAAGTACATACCCACTACAGGCGGAGTATTGGCGACTGGTAGATACGGGATCTCCATCGACGGTGGGATTTTGGCAACTCGTCCCTATGGGGTCCCCATCAATGCTAGCAGGATACTCATGACTCGTCCATATGGGGTACCAAACGTCGCCATCAGGGTATTGATGACTTGTCGATACGGGGTCCTAACTGACACTAGCGGGATATTCGCGACTAGTCAATACGGGCTCCCAATTGACTCTAACGGGATATTCGTGACTGGTCGATACGGGCTCCTAATCAACTCTAATGGGATATTCAAGACTGATCGATACAGGGTCTTCATCGATGCCAATGGGATATTCACGATATGTCGGTACGGGGTCCCCAGCGACGCATCCACCCTTGCATGTCTTCGCATAATGTCCGTGAACACCACGTTTACTGCAACAGTTTTTGCGTTTGGTTGTTGCTTCGACGCCTAATTTGTGATATGACATTGTTGGCCTTCCTCTCTTCCTTTCAATTTTTTGGGGTAACATTTCAATCCTCCGGACCATTTCGGGGACGACATGTGGTGACAACATGGTGGGCAGGTATATCGTATCGCAATATGCTTCCACCATATACTGCCCTGTGAGGTACGACAAAATAAGGCAGTATACGTTAATCCTGACTTTATTAGCTGCTGTAAATGCATGTACGCATGGCAATTTGTCTATATTAAACATATGCAATCGCACGACTTGGTAAAAATGTTCACCAAGGCGGAGACATTACAACTCGTTGAGACTTGATACTCGTGTTCATTGAGCTGATTGACAACCAGTCTGTTGGATTTGGACCAGTAATTCCTGAACTTAGCTTCCCGAAGAGTTGAGAGGGGATTATTTCCAGACGCAGCTTGTTGACGTCTCTCATTCCACCACCGTGACATTTGATCTATTACTGCACTCAGTAGGGAAATAACTGGGTTCTTTCTGGTGACCTAACACTGAGTTTATTGATTCGATAAGGTTTGTCGTCGTGATGTTATACCTTCGTCGTGGATAGTGGCACCTGACCCATCTCGAATGGCCAACCTCCTGTTTGAGGTACATAATGACCAAAGGATACTTGGATGTGATATCTGCCATGCAACTATTGAATTCTTCGACCCTGTACGCATTGATAGCCATCCAGTACGATTCGATGATTCTTCCACGCTTGAAATTTTTCTTTAAGTTCAACCCGAGGTGCCATGGACATATGCCGTGATGGGCATTCTAAAAAATAGCTCTTATCGCTGTTGAATGATAGGTGCCCTGTCCGATATTATTGCCAGGTAATCGGTATAGCCAATGACGTCTTTCAATTTCGATAAAAACCATGTCCACAAAGAACCATTCTCCGAATCAACAATTTCCCAAGCGAGTGGATAGTACTTGCTTTCACTGTCCTGTGCTGTGACAATCAATATTACTCCCCAGTATTTATCTTTCAGAAAGGTGACGTCAATCTCAATCACCTTCCTCATGAAGGCGTAACCCCTTATCGATGCCCCAAATGCCAAAAAGCAATACAGGAATCTATTGTTACTGTTGACCTCTATGTTAGTTATGATCCCTGAATTCAACCGTTCGAGGAGCTAAAACTGGGACACAAGTTTGCTATAGTTTTCTTCGAGCAAACCTCAGACGATGTTTTGAGCTCATTTCATCCCCCACCAAGCTTTGTCATAACTTGTGGTCTCAGGTTCGTGTGAACTAGTAACTGGATTGTTTTAGGAGCATTCCCCTTCCCACCACCGACAAATTGAGGAGCAACAAGTTCTCCTATCACGACAGACATCGCATGCCGATGGCTTGCATGTCTGTGCTCGAGAGAATAGTTATGATCTCCATTGTAAGTTCGGATTGTAAAATACTCAGGTTCATCACAGACTTTCACTCCTCGGACCCTCCATTGATAGTTTTGATCGATGCAGCATACGACTAACAATGACTTGTCGAATTTTCCTGTACGAATTTCAAAATTACCATCAAATGCGGTGGCAATCAGTTTCTTCTTCAATTGCTCTTTAGAGTCATAATATTGACCTATATGGATGTCTGAACCATCCCCAAACGTATCAACGGGTGACGGTATTAACTCATCACCTGTTAATACTTGCTCAGACTCGTTTATAGGATCATTATATGGATGCGAATCATGCATCGGATCATCCAGAGGTTGAGACTCATATATCATCAGATCATTCATAGGCAGAGACTCAAGTATCGGATCATTCAGAGGCTGATACTCATATATCGGACTGGGACGTACTTGCCTAGCATCCTGACTTGTAAGATCCAAGTTTCGACGTATTGCCATTTTTGTTCCGTGTGTGGTGGGCAGCTCTCTTGTACACCATAGATCAGGAGATGTATCCAGAGTTTTTCGATTTTCAATTCTCATCATGGGACTGAAGTAGTCGTCGTCGAAATTTCCATCAACTTGCTCGCCATCCGGGTTCTCCCTATGACGCAAAATTACTTTCAAGGTGTGTCTCATTGAATTCTCATTCTCACGTTGGCCTAAAAATCCCAAAACATCACCGTCATCACGCAAGAAAATGGTAGACCAGCATGGTCGCACTTCCTGTTGGAATTGTACTGCAAAACTAGATCAAATGTATCTTTACTGAGTCTGAATCTATTGTACATGAGATCTAACAGAGATGCGAACAATATGTTCTCCTCGATTCGACAGCTCTTAAATTACATTCGACGTCTAAAGTTATAATATCCAGATGATCTTTTACTTCCAAAAAATTTGCAATCTTAGAAAATAGAGTCATCATCATCTGCAAATAATAGAAAATAGAGCAACGTATGTAAATGTGGTGAAATCATAGAGTTGGGTATCACGACGACATTGGTCGTGTTAAGACCGAATGAGTGAACGACGACTAGTCGTGTGAGACACGAAACTATCCGTTCACTTTCACGCTCTCATTCTTATTATGTAATGAAGCAATCCACCATACGAAAGTGTAAATCTCATAAGAAAATGCGTGACCCATCTCTCGATTGTAACGATAGTGCCATAAATCAGCTAGAATTTGGATTCAAACACTCCTTCAACAAATAAAACAGCTTAAAATGCATCATTTTCATGCTTGGCCTGTCTATGATCTCTCTCTCTTTCCGTTGAGCCGGGAAAGGTGAAGAAATGGAAAAACGAAATCGAAAAAAATATAGGTTTCAGTTTTTCGATCACCGTGTTTCCGTACGGTCGTGGATGGGTTTGGTGGGAATGAGTGTAGTTAAGTTAGCTGGTTGTTTAGTAGTAACCGTTTAGTGCGTAAACTAAAATATATTCAAATTTTGATTTATTTTTAAAGATGTAGGTTACATTTGCAATTCTTTTTTTAAAGTTACTTTTCAAAAACTGATTTATCATAAGGTTACTTTTGCGAATGCCCCAAAAACCTGAATCTTATCAGGTTCTATACAGTAAATATAGGTAGAGAAAACTTTAGGGGCTGAAGGTTAGTTTTCAAATAAATGAGTTATGTGTAAAATCTCAACGATCAAGATATAACTAATTTATTCATCATTTAATATTCGACAACTGAAGCTTACTGGGTATAGGTAATGGCTATTATAAATTGATCAAACTTCAACAGAAATTTTCACCTGTCGAACATAGCATGCCGAATGGAGTGTTTATAGTGCCGAAATCTAATCCTGGCCGTCAGATTAGATTTCGAGGGCTAGGATTAGATTGCTCATCAAACCAAAAATGCGCGGGTTTTGAAATATCCATGGACTTGGCCTTTAATCATCCTGGAAACGAGCAGGATGAGACAATTCTCCAGATCATATCTATAAAGGACTCGGCAAAACCGAAGGCACATAAAACACTAATAAGGAAGATCCAAGAGACTCTATCAAAAGCTTTTGTCATATCTAGTTTAATTGCAAGATTAAAGCCTACTTGTTTTTGGCTAGATAATGTAGCATTTCTTGGGCTAAAAGGATGTTATCGGTGCTGGCTCAACCCTTACCAAATCCACTTTGTTGTGGAGATATGATGTGCGGAAGGATAGGTGCGAGTCTTAAGGAAAGAAGTTTTGTTATAATTTTCCCAAGGAAGTTACACAAACTGATAGACCTAAAATCCGAACAATTCTCTGGATCTTCAATCTTTGGGATTATACTTATAAGGGTACTAGATATTGCTCTGATTAGCTCTTTCCCCGCAAAGAAGGAGAGAACAACTGAAAGCAAATCCTCCTTAATAGTATTCCAACAATGATGATAGAAATACCCCGTAAAACCATCCAAACCAGAAGTGCTATCACAATCTAAAGAGAAAGTAACCATCTTGACCTCATCGAGATCTGACCATTTATTGAGTGAGTCATTCATTTCCAGACTGACCGTTTGGGAAATTTTCTCTAAAATACTAGGAGAATTATGAATTTCAGAGGATGATAATTGATCTTGAAAATGATTAAGCAAGAGCCGTGGGACATCTTTTTTGCCTAAACTCACACCTTCCTATTTTTTTAGTGAATATGTGTTGTTTTTTAATCTTTGGATTTTAACTGTTTTGTGGAAGAAGACAGTGTTTTTGGTCACCTATCTTCAACTATTTAATTCTTGATTTTTGCCTCCAAAGCATTTCTTCAGCCAAAAGATTTTGTTTTAGAGTTGCCTGAGCTTTCATTAAAATTATTCTATCCTCTTCTAGCCCCGAGGCGTCGAATTTACTGTCTCATTGAAGTAACCTATTCTCGGCATCCTTAACATTTTGTTCTACATTACCATAAGTTTTTTTATTCCATTCTCTAAGCTCTTTCCTAAGACGTTTCAACTTATATGCGAAGGAAGGGATAGGAGAGATAGGGGGAAGAGGAGCTTGCCAACTCCTTTCTAGCAAGAGTTAAATTATGGATGTAGGATCCAGAATTGTTGAAATTGGAACCTAGTTGGGATTTTCTGCTCTGGGTTACTAACCTTAATGAGTAGAGGGGAGTGGTAGGAGCAGAGTCTATTAAGATGTGTGATAGATACGTGAGGAGCATTGAGGATCCAGGGCTCAGAAACTAAGAATCTGTCTAATCTTATAAGAATGGTATCGGGACTCACCCTATTGTTACATCAAGTGAACCGACTACCTCGATAGCCTAAGTCTGTGAGCTTACACTCTACTAAGGTGTTCGAGAAATCAGCTATTTTTCCAAAATTAACGGGCCTCCCTCCTGATTTCTCAGCTTGGGATAACACGACATTGAAGCCACCTCCTAAGAGTAATGGATCTAATAGGGAGTTAACTAGTTTTTTCATATCTTCCCACAGTTCTAATCTTCCTACTCGTGTATATGATGCATAAACCCCTGTAACATTTTTTGTTCGATGTTTTGTTAGTTGTGTGCAGTACTAACAGTTGATTAATGTCTAAATACACCTTAGAAAGCCCAAATTTTGTCACTATGGTTAGAGAAGCCACATTTAAATTTTAATTTCTTATTTATGGATTCTAGCCTATGGATTCCTATTTTGGGCTCACTAATGATGAGTATGTCTACTTCATGAATTCTAATAAGTTTCCTCAATCTAGCTAAACAGGACGGGGTTCCTATGCTGTAATATTCCAATATAGACCTTTACTCATTTTCTCTTTGTGTTTTCCCTTGTTTTAGCACTATGCTCCTTAATGATTTTATTTTTCCTAGCATTTGGGTGTATTCCTTTTGTGATTTGAGACTTGTTTTTTTTGTCTCTTACCGGGTTTGAATTCGTGGTGGTGCTTCTGTTATAGCCTCCTCCTCAGATGAAGCTGGATCATCTTCAGAGGCTTGTCAGAAACCGCTGCTTTCATCCTGGTCAGGGATGTTGGGGGCCTAAGATTTTGGTGCAGAGAAGGGAATAATCCGCCTAGATTTAATACGTTCATTTATACACAACTCATACTCTTCATCTAATTCATGAACAATAGTTTAGACATCTTGCCTAGTGTTAGAAGCTAAAAAAGTTTCAGAAGATATTCGGCTATTACCTACTGACCTAGACCTGCTAGAGGAACATAGTACTACATTATAGGGAGCCGAGGATCTAGGCTGAGTAGAGGGGGTTGTGAAGGCCGCAGTTGAGGACAATCTTAGGGACTAATTCTATTCTCTGTCTCCTAAGATAATATCAGCAGGATTTCCTTCTAATACAACATCAACAGTAATAGCTAAGCTAGCAGTAACAGCAATAGGCAAAAACTCAGTCACATATGCATCATCAGCTCGTCTATGTCATGCTTATTATTTGTACCATACACATTAATGAATGCTGTACTGGCACGAGCAGCCGTATGAGCAGATTCATGCAAGTGATCAGGCACACAAAGTTCAAGCTTATCCACTCAAGCATCAGATATATTCATAGCACAAAGTAGTTGTTGCATACAGACAGGCGAAATATTCTGTGGAAGAGGGGCTGTAGCAATATGAGCAGAATCAAATGTATCGGCCTCTACCAGTCTTCCTTCACCTATGGTACTTGTTTCTCGTTCCAGATTCTCAACATCTATGTCATCCACTGCTAATAGGGAAAACGAATTCTGATTAATGAATTGATCTATTGATTGTTCCAATCCTGCTCTCTTCTTGGTATCTCTACCTGATTTTTTAACTTTGCTCAATTTTGGTTCCTGTACTGTACAGAAGATAGAGCTAAGCTAGTTGGGGTGTTCTTTATTTTACTAAATTCTGTTTCACTTGCAGTTATAGGTGACTTAACTAAATTTGTAGGGATTTTAAATGCTGAATATCATCACAATTATCCATAGGGAGTTGTAGATTATGTTGCATATCCTGAGGACAGCTAGAATTTCCACTTTCCGGGGGGTAATGGTTGCAACTCTAATATATTGTTCATCAATTATAGCAAGATTTATATAATAAACCGTGAGAGAGTAGAGAGGTTTTGAGAATTTTCTCTTGTGTATTCAATGAAAGATGAGTCCTAGTTATATAGTTACAAAAGGGTCGTCTCCACCTTCCCCTCAATTCCTAAAAATCAGGAATCCTAATAAAGTAGGATTTATTCTTATCCATTTCTTATTTACAAATATTTTCCTAATTATTTTTTATTCTTAACACTCTCCTGTCCGACACCTAACTTGGATAACACATCATGGAATATTCGACCATTTGACAGCCTTCATCAGAATATTTGGCACAAAAGGAAGAGACACAATCTTGTTCTCAAGCTTCTCCTTAATGAAGTGACGATCAATCTCCACATGTTTAGTGTAATCATGTTAAACTGATTTTCAGAAATATGAATAGCAGCTTTATTGTCACACATCAATGGACAATCATGCTCTGGTGGAAATCCAAGCTCAGTAATCAACTTAATCAGCCACAAAATCTCTGCCACTCCTCGAGCAATCCCTCTAAATTCTGCCTCAGCACTGGATCTCACCACAACTGTCTGTTTCTTACTTCTCTATGTGACAAGGTTCCCTCCAACAAATATAAAGTACCCATAGGTGGACCGTCTATTAATAGGGCTTCCAGCCCAATCAGCATCAGTGCATGTCTCTATCTTCAAGTGGCCATGTCTACCATACAGGACTTCAGTGTCAGGTGATCCTTTCAAATACCTCAAAATACTCAAGGTTGCATCTATATGATCTTTTTGGGGATTGTGCATAAACTGACTCACAACCCCCACAGCATAAGCAATATTCGGGCGTGTATGTACTAGGTAGATCAATTTGCCAACCAGATGTTGGTATTGGCTCCTGTCAGTCAACTCATCTCCCTCAACCATCTTCAACCCATGGTTAGGTACCATGGGTATATCTACAGGCTTGCACTTCAGTAATTTGGTCGCTGCAATAAGGTCCAAAATATATTTTCGTTGGGAAATATATATTCCATGTCGAGATCGCATCACCTCAATACCAAAAAAATATTTCAACATTCCTAGGTCTTTCATCTCAAATTCCTGAAACAAATTCTTCCTCAATTCTTCTATTTCATCCGCATCATCTCCTGTAATAACCAGTAATAACCATATCATTAATGTAAATAATAAGTTAAGAGATACCTTGGGCTCGACATTTCAGGAACAAAGTGTGATCGAGTTGCTCTGTGTATAGCCATATTTCTCCATAGCAACAATTAATCTCCCAAACCATGCTCTGGGTGACTGTTGCAGACCATACAATGCTTTTTTCAACCTGCACACCTCTTGAGGACAAAAATTAGAAGTAAATCCAGGTGGAGGAATCATATATACCTTCTCAGTCAGATCACTATGTAAGAAAGCGTTCTTCACATCAAACTGGTGAAAATGTCAATCCAAATAAGCAGCCAATGAGAAGAAGACTCAAATAGTGTCAAATTTGGCCGCTGGAGAGAAAGTCTCTGAATAATTGACTCCATGTATTTGAGTTTATCCTTTCGCCACCAAACTTGCTTTGTATCTCTAAATCGTGTCATCTGCATTTCTTTTAATAGTAAAGACCCATCTGCACTCAATAGGTTTCTTCCCTTGAGGCAAACCACATATCTCCCATATCTTATTTTTATTCAGAGCACTCATTTCAACTTTCATAGTCTGTCTCCATTCAGGAATCTCCATTCCTCCTTCTCATTATGAGAAATGTCCTCGCTATATACATCTGCAACAAAGGCTTGAGCAGGTGCAGACATACTCTCCCTTACAATATCAGTAATCGGATATCTCTTAGTCTGTGGGTCGTTTTCAGGGGCGTATTTCTTTCGGGTCACCCCCTATTAACACGATCAGGAAGAACATACCTGGGAGTAGTGGGGCCTGTATCCAGATCAGTATCCACATAATCCATAGAATGGGCTAAATCATGAGATAGTGTATTTATCGGAGTATCCATCAAAGAAGAGCCTTGAGGTTGCCCTGTGAAGTCTGACCGTACCAAGTCGCTGTCTTGATCTGGAGCGGGCGGTCTACCTGACTCAAGAATTGGCTCAGGTAGTACTTGTGCGTGAGACACATGAGGTGATGTGGATGGGATCAAAGACGAGGATGGTGGAGATGACGGTGTGTGAGGCTCAGTCGGAGAATATAGCAACTCGCTGATTGAAAGGCTCAACCAATCAAGAACGTCAATGGTATCATGTATCTCCCCCTGACTCCTTGATTGGGTAGGTGTATGACTCCACAAAGTCATAGTTCATGGTGACAAACATCCGATGAGTGAGGGGATTTTAACACCTGTATCCTTTTTTAGAGGACTCATACCCCATAAATACACATTTCTCTGCGCATGGGTCAAATTTTGACCTATTCACCTTAGAAACATGAACATAAACAGAACATCCAAATATTCCGGGAGTAAGGGTTGATGGTGGGGGAATATGAGAATGGTCAGACAACGTCTGAATAGGGGTGCGAAAACCTAACACTTGAGTTGGATGCCAATTAGCAAGATATACAAAGGTGGAAGCAGCTTCAGGCCAAAAATGTTGGGGAACTTTGGACTCAAACATGAGTGCCCATGTAATCTCAAGTAAAAACAGATTTTTCCTTTTTACCACACCATTTTGTTGAGGAGTATAAGAGCATGTAGTTTGGTGTAGCATGCCATTCTCGGAACAAAAATTTTGCATTTGATGATTCACAAACTCCCCCATTATTGGATTTAAGAATTTGGATTTTTGTTTTGAACTGAGTGAGAACCATACGATAAAATGTAGAAAATTCTCAAAAACTTCGAATTTATGGCGCAAAAAATAAATCAAAGTCATCTTCGAACAATCATCAATAAATAAGATGAAATAGCAAAATCCCTGCCCCCCAATAGATGGGGCATGCCCTCAAACATCAAAATGAACTAATGAAAAATGTACAGAACACAAGTATTTGAAATGGGATAAGAATATCTATGGCTCTTAGCTAAAACACAAGTTTCACAGTTCAAGGGAGTACTAGAAGCTTGAGAAAATAACCTATGGAGATATTGATGGGATGGATGACCTAGACGTCGGTGCCACAACCAACTTTGTCAGGCCACCTGGTAATAACCTATGAGTCAGGAGTGTCCTTCCCGGCATCGAGTCTACTTTGTTAATATAGTACAAGCCATTCCTCTCAGTGGCACATCCAATTATCCCCTTCGAACGGATATCCTGTAAGACACAAAATAAGGGATATATCATGACCACACAATTAAGCTCATTAGATACATGACTAATGGATAATAGCTTGTACGATAACGAAGACACATATAAAAAATTGGACAATCTTATAGAGGGGAATATGTCAATAATCCCGGCTCCTTTGACAGGGACATTTTCCCCGCTCGCAGTCTGAACCACCTTCTTTTTAGATTCCAGCATACAAGAAATATCCGATAAATTATACGTAATGGTGTCTGTGGCTCCACAATCGAATATCCATTGGCCATGTTTTTTGGGATTAGGCCACCTGGTAAGATTAGCCCCTCCAGATGCAGTAATAGGCCCAGAATGTAAATCATTCGCTGGTCCAACATCCATATTATTTTTTGAGAAACACTTGATGTACTACCATGGACCGAATCCAAACCAAATTCTTCATAAAAATTGCTGTGGGGCCCATACAGCAAGACACACACCCACATGGGTGTGTGTGTTGCTGTGCTTATAATAGAACAGATTTTCGATTTTGTTCGGTTCTCATGTAGTTCAAATAGCAAGGCTCTTATTTTTTTCATTCAAATTTGGACCAGTCAAAACAATTTCCGGCCAACTCATACCTCAAATCAGCCCAATTTCGCAAAAAATTGAACTCCATGTATCATTTTCTTCAGATGCCAAATTACCAAATGATCCTTTAGAGAAAAAACGAGCTCCTGACAGTAATGGATGGCTATACCGTAATTTTGCTGCTACAGAAGAAGGTTTACTTGGGCCACGGGTAATCATGTCAGTTTTTACCTTTGCCCGCGTCGTCACTTTCCCGAGCCCGACGATTGCAAAGGAGAGGTCGCCGGAAATCTCGTCTGATTCACTCGAATTCTCGTCGATTACAACCACGGTGCCATCGCGACGTCCCTTCTGCTATTCGCCAAGGTCCCTTTTCATGTTGTGAAAATAGGACACATAGATTTACGTGGAACTAATAATTTGTAGGAAATAATATTGAAGATAAATAGGATACATAGATTTACGTGGAAAACCCCTAAACAAATCAAGGGAAAAACCACGGGCAGGGATAGAAGAATTCCACTATGAAAGAATATAGGAGTTACAATCTC
>JAOYMZ010038131.1:0-31806 GCA_025802335.1 Pinguicula primuliflora | reverse complement strand
CACATAAGTTGTGAGGGGGAGATTTGTTGGGATTTTGGGCTCCCAACATATGTGGAGAAAGGCCCAAATATATCAAGCCTATTTGACTCACTATAAATAGGTGTGAGGGATTAGTTAGGGTTAAGAGAGATTGTGAAAAGAGTCCTAAGAAGAAAAGAATTGAGAGAGTAGAGAAAGAATTTTCGCACAAACTCAGAGCAGCGACCGTAAATCTTCTGCCACGCCTTCGTTCACCGTTGGATCTGACTGAAATTTTTACTGTGGGTTCGAAACATCTGAATCTTGAATCTGACCGGTCGGATTAGTGAGAAGTTGCCGGAGGAGGGAGAAATCGCGTCTGAACAGTAGCAGGATGGATGTAATTCAGGTCTGAAATATCAGAACTTTGGAAGGCATGCAAATAACGAGGTTTAATTCGTTTGTTACCATGGTCCGGCAGCAAAGCATATAGTGTTGGGACCAGCTCCCTCTGAACGATTGACCAGAAGGGCAGCACGAGAGTTGAGAGGGTCGAGCCTGTGCAGTGCATTGACTCGAGAGCAGCATCGTTGTTCCTATCTGTTCGGTTGCAGAGTGACTAATAGCGGAGCATGATCCGATTAGTTTCCACTCTCAACAAGCCCCGGGAATCAGTTCTTCTTCGAACTTAGCCTGAGGAACTAAAGAAGCTTGCAATCCTCTTCCCAGATCAAGACTTGGCCTTTAGTGGACATCTAACTCTTTTTCTTTCCAGATTATCCTTTTGGTCTTTCAGGATGGAAAGAGTTTGAGTGAAATCAAAGAGTGAGTTGGCTTCCTTTTCTTGGTATTGTCTGGTCCTAATTTCCCAACTGGGATATCAGGATGGAACTAGTATGCCGACTTTTCCTTTCTATTGAGGAGCTATTCTCTTGCCTGGGGCTGACTCTGGTGTCATGTCCCGATAGTCATATAGAAAGAAGGGGAGTTGCTTGCGGGGGAAACGAGTAGGGCCCTAAAATATCTTAAGACATGAGGCTTGAGCAATGGGCAAATTCCTTAGCGGCCTCAGTTTTTATCTCGGGTTGCCAAATGAAGAAAGGGCGAGGTGGTGGGGAAGCTGCAAGGATCTGCAAAGCAACTCACGACTTCTATTAAGAAAATTTATTCTTGGCCATCTTCCACTTACCTATTTAGCCTAAGGACCGGAATAAGCGGTTTCGGCGTATCGGGGCTGCGTTAGCTTCTTTATAAACGATGAACTGAAAGGCACCAGGAAGCTTTAGCTGAATTTCTTGTAATTCATTCAGCTCACCTTCCAGCCTTGTGATCAACGGCCCTATGAACAAGGCTTATTCAGAGGCTATTATAGGCCGCTCTTATCGAGATGTTAGCAAGAATTCGATTGAAGCTGAAAAGACTCCCTTCACTAGAAGACCATCTATTCATAAGGTTGGTCTTGAAGAGCCTCCACGTGCTGGTACTTGAATTACTTCCTAACTCTAGCCCTAAATACCATTTGAATCAAGAGGGAGTGATCGGGATTAGAAAAAGCAGTACAGTAGTGGGAGTCGGAGTTAGGGAAGCTAGGGTAAGGAGCAAAAGAAGCTAAGTTCTGCCAGAATCATGAAGCTTTGGCTCAAGAGACCTTTGGACTTCATAATAGCCTGCTGTAACTACCTTTATGGCAAGATATTCAAGTCTAGTCTCACACCGGATCTTCACCGGTGAAAACCCGTCCGATGAAGGTTGGTAAATATTGGAAGCTACACCCAATGGATCATAATATTCCTACCCTTGGAATTGAAAAACCAGCTAAGTAAGGCGTCATTAGGTTCATTTAGGACCACCTCTCTACCTTGACAATCTGTCCATTTTCAGCTTCTTGGCAGTTCTCATCCGAGCTGTTGCCTTTCTCCGGGCGGTCCTTCTTCTTTAGAGGCGGGAAGGTGCTAGCGGAAGAAATAGTGGGACCCTTAAAACAAAAAGACTTACATTGTAGCATGCAGTTGACCAAGCGTCGCTAGTTTAGATCCTTATTTTATTATGTTATTTCCTCGGGACAGGATCCGGATTTCTTCTCCTAGATGATCCCTTACCGAAAGAAGGAAGTCACCAGAAGACGGCAGATTTCTATCGTGATACCGTCAAAGAAAAGATGTTCCGTAGCCATTTAGTAGGATATTTCATGGAAGGCCGGTTTAAACTTGACCAAACTGACTAAGAGATCTTTAATACGAATACAGCCTTCGCTTGAAGGCAACTATGGGGGAAATTCAGACACTGCACAGAACTCAGGAATTCTTAAACCTTACTCCCGATCTCCCACCCTTAGGCTTTGCATTACTAACTAATAAGGGCAGGGAGTGGATTCTAAGCATGCTTTATCCCAGGTTATGCAAGGTCCTCTCAGTCACTCCTTGCTGCTTTCGTGCCGCCTCGACAGTCCATTGAGAGGCTGAGCAGGTCAAGCAAGTTCTTTCTTGTGACTATGTTCTCTTTCCTTCATCTCGCCAGTTCTGTTCTTTCAGGACTTTATGTTATGGCCGCCCCCGATGCGAATTGGCTCAAGCAGACTTTGAGTAAGCGTTTTCATAGCTCTATTGACTCTTGCTGAAATAAGATTCAATAAAGCAATTCAAGCTATGGACGTCTCCTCAAATTATCCTGGCGGATGAGTCTGGTTGGAACCTTAGACAGTCGGGAATGGGACAGCTCGAAAGAAGAACGCTACCAAACGCCCTGATTTGGAAGAATTCACAACTAGCGGACGATTGGTTTGATTCATTTTCCACGTAGCTGTGGTCACTGTTTTAACTCTCCCTCTTCTAGCTCCCCTCGAGCCATTCCAGTCTCCTTTTATGGTTTGAAGCAGTCTCTCGTTTGGTTTTGAAATTCCTTGCCCTAACACCCCTGTTGGCCTTTCTTATTCGGCTCATTGGCAGTGATCTATTGCTGCTTGGAGGTAATTGGCTTCACCAAGGAGGTCGTAATCCCGAAAACGACGGGTAACCTACCCAAGTTTTCTGCATTTAGCGTGACCTTCTTTTTCCTCTTCACCGATCGATGGAAGATTTTTTACATCTCCCTCAGCTAAGGCTCAAGAGACCTCGTCTTGGTTCCACTGGATCACCAGCAAGCCCCTGTAATCTGTGCTTAGTTCCTGGCTGATGGGAAATTTATGATAAAAGGAGTCTTTCTCAAAATCTATTACGAACCCCAAAAGGGTGGAGCTGATGTTAGGAAATATCGAAATTTGGATTTGATTTTAGAGAAGATCGAGGCAATGCTAGCACGACACGAAAGGGCAATGCGGAATTGCTAATCTAGAGAAAGATTCATAGTTAATCTATCCCACGGCGCTCAAGTCCCACTGCTCTTATTCCGCTAATGCCAGGAGAGCACTTCTACTCAGAGCGGCCAAGCTCACTTCGCGCCAAACCAACGCACGCTTAGCCGCATTGTTTTTACAGGGAAGGAGGAAGGCTATGAATTGAGCTAACGCCCTCTGTAACCCAAGTAATAAAAGCCTCGATTCGAGTCTCGTGTTGTGAGTGTCGTGTCTTGCGAATTCATTTCGATTGGGAAAGTGTTCAGTGAGCCGATCCAGACCTAATAGATCTGGTTTCTGAGAGCACTGAATCATTCGAAAGGGGAAATTCATTCAATTTTGAATTGACTCAGAGAGGTCTGTGAGCTCGAGCTGGAGGTTCTTTATTCTTATTCCTTGCGCTTAGCCAGTTTGGCCCGTGCCAGTGGGTGAAGGGTGCGCTTCGCATTGCAGTGCTACCCAGAACTGACTTCCTCGATGTCGGCTCTTCGTCACCCACCTGGAGCTGTAGTATGTTCCAAGGGTTGGGCTCTTCGCCCATTAAAGCGGTACGTGAGCTGGGTTCAGAACGTCGTGAGACAGTTCGATCCATGTCCGGTGTGGGCGTTAGAGCATTGAGAGGACCTGACGTACGAGAGGCGCTATGTAATTGCCCTCTGGTGTACCAGTTATCGTGCCCACGGTAAACGCCAAGTATCCAAGTGCGGATAACTGCTGAAAGCATCTAAGTAGTAAGCCCACCCCAAGATGAGTACCACTCGGATTCGTTGCTTGGGTTAGCAATTTCTGCAAAGAGTTCTACTATATGAAAAATTGAGAATCTTTCTTTCTTTAGTCATTCTAGATCTAGAACAGCCTAGGAAGAGTTGCATTGAACCAGTAGGTAGGCATAGCAGGACGAGACAAAGACCGACGCATGCCCGTGGTTTGCCCTATAAGATTTTGGTATTCCGGAAGTTTTTCGACCTGGTGCTTTCTTTTTCTTCCCTCACTACCTGCCAGAATATGGAAAATAGTAAATGGTCTCTCTAAAGACAACAAGAAGGCGATCCATCCCACAATATCATAACTGGACCGTCTCCTCGAGGAGGTGTACTGACCTGTGGAAGAGTCACCATTTCCAAAAGGCGGGGATTGACACGGACGGGTGCCATATAAAAGACTAACCGCTGCAGTTTCTCATGGGCCTAATTGAAGATTATAGCGCAAGACCGTGGGTTGCCATTTTACGTCTCAGAAAAGTGGCCTCCTAGCATGAGGACGATTTTCTTTTCTTGATGTTCACGAGACGAAATGACGGTTCGAATGGACTATTCTAAGATGTCATTTTTCTGAGATAACTCCCTACCTCCCCCCTTTCTCGCTTTCAGAAAGAAAAAACAAGATCCCGGTACACAAAACTCCATCTTTGACCAATATTTAGGTTCGGCCTAAATGGGAAAAGAAAGGCTTTTGAACCGGATCTCCGCCTTGGCAACTGGAGAACAACCCCCTTATTTTAGGTAAGCTTCCAAAAAAATCCTTTAAGACGTTACCGTGCATAGTAACGATAAGTGCGCCTGTCCATCCGTGCAAGAAGACGAGCCTTATATGGCTATTACCGTTCACCAAGACATAGTTCAGCTAAAACAAGGTTCTCGTTTCCCCCCCTAATTTCACAACTTCTCTCGGGCAAAAGAAGTTGGCATCTAGGTCTCGAAGGACATTCGGATTTTTGAAAAGAGCTCCTGTGGTTTGAGCAGGTCCACCCTTGGTCTTAGCGCTCTAATAAGTAAAATAAAAGAAAAGATGAAGTTACCTTCATTTAAGCCGCTCATTAAAGATTATAATGTACACAATGAAGCTTTATAAAGCAAGAGAAATAGAGAGGCTGGGGGATTACCACATTCGGGAGATAGCAGCGTTCTTACTCTCACAGGATGCTTATGATAAAGCATAAAGCTTTAGAAAAGGTGCTAGATGCACCCAGAGCTAAAGGAGGCAAGAAAAGGTATCCTAGAACTGACTCGAAAGAGTAAGGAAATATTCAATATTGTTTAATACCACTCAGTGAAACTATCGAGGGTCCGTAGGAGTGAGAGTTCCTCTTTGATAGCCGCGCCCTCGAAAACCTATTCTTTCCCCTTTCCTCCAAGCTACTATCTCGCCAGAAGAAGGGCCCCAGAAGGAAGGGAATGAGATACGTCCGAGTAAGGACGGCAATTACATATGTGATCTACACCAGCGGAGATCATTACGGATTTGAACCTTAGCACCCCCCCCCTCAGGGATAGATGGCAAGATGAAGGAGCTGACCAAAGAGAGTTGTCAATGGTTTAGCGCGTGAGGGGTAGGATGTTCACAGACAAATTCATACGCATCAGGACCAAGTCAAAAGATGAAGTATAAACTCAGCAAGTAAAACGTCCAACCTCCAAGTCCAGTCATGGGCCGATTCTTGATATGGATCGCATAAGTCTTGGTGCGAATGGAGTTAATATGACCTAAGAAGCTATGGTCCTGATTAAGACGGAAGGGGTGGTCCTGCTCCCCACCTTTGTGGTATTGGCGTAGCAAAAACCTATTCTTGTAAACAAAGACATCCGCTTTGTCACCGCAGAACTTTCTAGAGCGAAGACG
This sequence comes from Pinguicula primuliflora, assembly GCA_025802335.1. Lineage (NCBI taxonomy): Eukaryota > Viridiplantae > Streptophyta > Magnoliopsida > Lamiales > Lentibulariaceae > Pinguicula > Pinguicula primuliflora. The sequence continues at coordinate 25,898 of JAOYMZ010038131.1, read as the reverse complement.
ATCCCTTCTTCTTTCCGGGAGTAAGACGTAGTAATCTATCATCTTCCACTGCCGAACTGGATGCTGCGGGTGCATTTAAGAAAAGAAAGATTTCTTTTTATTATAATATGCGTATTTGTAAATTTAGTACAGCCCGCTAGTTTTGTTTATAGATCTCTCTGGTCATTTCAAGTTCGTCAGTGGAAGGATATACTAAGCAGAAGCTCCACCTGGATCTATTTTGAACATTCATTTTCTTTGCCAGCGAATATCAGGGTAAACCGAAACGTCAAGGAGGAATTGGGTGCCTACCTAAATCAAATCGGAGAATTGAGCCTTTGACCGTCCGCCCTTTAACCTAACCACATGTACTTACAGAACTCCTGGATAAAGTGGAATTACATAGCGCCTCTGCAAAACTAAAGAAGTGGGTTAGGAAATCCGGTTTGTCCCAGAACTCATGTGAAGAAATGCAGATAGGGCTGGCCTTGACAGCAAGGACACCATCTCCCAACTGATCGGATCTGGGGCATACCCACAAGCTTCTTGCTTTCATAAAAGACAGGCCTTTCCGAATTCTGAGTCCCCCTAATAAAAGCTTACTTAAAGAAAAGAGAAAGGCAACGTTACAGGACGTTGTAGTCTTTTTGATCTATGGTCACTCTTATTGGAGGTATGCTTTAAAGAAGTTCAAGCCTTAAAAGCAAGGGAGTAGCATAAGAGTCTCTAACTTCAGTACAGATTATCATCTCACTGTTGGAATTTTCAGCCCACTATATAGATTGGGGAGGATGCCTCGGTAGATTCGTTTACTAATTGGTCACTACGTGGAGCAGAGCGATCAAGATCTTGACTTTCGAAAACCCAGCTTGCGCGAAAAGCGCTAAGCCATGCTCTTCGTTGCAGCTCTTAGCCTAGATTCTGTCAAACACCGATCCTCAGGACAATGGAAGAAATCACGTGAGATCGAGTTAGAAACCAGTCGTGTCGTTCCTCCCCAAGGCTTTCCCCTTTCCTGTTGTGAAACTACCAAACCCGGTATACCGTTAATAGCCTTAAAGCTATTAAGGCAGCTTGCTGGGAGCCGGACATGTTGCAGAATGAAACCTACTGAAAGTAATTCAAGCTTTTCTCGCTTGCTTCCTGTCAATGTGCCATTAGGTCGACACAGTCAGTCAGGAAGGAGTTAGAATTCGATAAGCTAGTTTCAGGTATCATGAATTCGCAGCAGATCTTTCCTAGAACGTAGAGTTACAGGAAGGAAAGTGAGAACTAAGAGGTGCCAATCTGCGATCTAATAAATGGGTTTAGCCTTTTATTACATTCTCAAATGGTGGATCTGGACAAGTAGAAGAAAGACCTCTGGGAAAAGAGAAAGCGCCGCTCGAACACGGCTACTCTCTCATCGAACCAGGCCACTAGACTCGAGTAAGAGCGCTGAAGAGGTTCACGTTCTTACTCGATAGCAGGACGGTTACCGAAGAACTGAAGGCAGAATGTTTAAACATAAGAGAAATCCAACGTACACACTTTCCAAGGCAGTACATCTATTGTCGTATTTAGTCTAGGCGGTTGATCTATCTCAACAACCTACGTAGGCTTTTCTCTGGCTGGCTAGCCTTGAGGCACAAGAAGAAGGAAGTTCTTGTTCAAAATCCGCGGTAACGAACATCGCAAAGCGCGACAGTGAACTAGTTAAGTACTTTTTCACGTTGAGGGGCGCAGGCCTTAGTCTGACTGACACTACTAGAGATGAAAGGGGGATCTTGCCCTGCTCATCAATGCGTATGCTGACAGTGGAACGCGTTCTCCGAAGAAAGAGAGTCAGACTATGTGCTATCTCGTCTGCCCCTGGCAATTCTTCTTCTATATCCCGCCCGGTCCAGCAAGTAGGGTTCCAAACCTTACCATCTCTGCTCCCCCTATTAAGTCTCGCTTGGTCTCGTCTGCCTATTAAAACGGGAAAACGCAAAAAAGTGAAATTCTGGACTGCCCCGTCTGAATGGAAATAAGATTACAACCCAAAACACGGGGAAATTGAAAGGGCTTCTAGTCTTTCCCGAGGGCTACTCAACTCTCAGAGATTTTAATAGAATAGCGGGTTGAGACATCGTGTAGGTGGGCACTGTGCGAGATCTATCAGCTCTAGCCAGGCTCTTCAAGACCATAATCGACCACAAAATAAAAGGTATCAATATTCATCGCAACCTTCTTCTCGCATGACTAGAAAGATAGACACATAATCCCATCTGACTTCCAATGGGTATCAGCTCCTGAGGGACGAGCACTGAGTAAACCCCTTAAAACCTTGGCTTCAGAGATTTCTAAGAGAGTGGGAGGCCGCATCTTGTTCAGTTACATATTAACGTGAAATGGGCGGCCGCCCGAGTAGGGAACTTTTGGGACAACCCCCTATTACTGAACTAATCAACTAATTTCACAGTATAAAAGAGTGGGGCAGTCAATATCACAAAGAAAAGCAAACGTGGAGACGTAAGCTAGAAGAAACAGCTAAAGCTTCCTCGCCCACGGCTTCAAAAAGGGCTTCCTGTTCCCATTGCTCATTCGACCAGAAAGAATGTTGGCTTCCTTGTTTAGAATGTGCTCAACTCGCACGGCAAGTGATCCCAAGGATAGCCACTTATCGAACCAAAACGATGAGTTCCCTTTTTTCAGAATAATTTGCATATTCTCCATAACGTCGCTTCTCATCCCCATTGCATATCGCCAGAATCGTCGAATCTCTTTGCCGCTCTTGTCTAAGAAGATGTTCATGACGGTTCTACCTTGCCTGAAAGAATCTTGACCAGAGGCTGTCTTCAGTTAGAAGCTTGAAAGAGATTTTCATTGCTAACGCTTTCTGAAGCTCTGAGAGGTCTCGTTCTCCTAGTCAGGATGCGGTCTTACCTGGCGCGGTGCAACCGCGAACTCCTCCTGTGGTGCATGTTGATGGCGATGATGATGATAGAGGGGTGCATGCATCTGGCCCGAGGGCCACTGAGACAAGAAGATCCCCATCCCGAGCTCATACGCCGCCCAAGGCTCAAGAGACCTTCTCAGGTCCCCGTCCCAATTCAAACCTCCAACTCTTTTGATGCTTTACAAGATGATGAGGAGGATATAGCACCCGCGGGAGGTGAAGCACAACATATTTTCTCTCCTATATACGATTTGACGACTTTAGCTCCTGAGGATATTTCTAATGTGGTGATCCAAGCCCCATCTTCTAATCTCACCATTCAGGGCAATTTCATAGCACCTCGCAGCTGCATCTACGCCAGTTAACAAGGTCTTAGAATTTCTCTTTTATTGCTATTCTTGAGCCGATGACTTCGGTTGATAATGCTCCTCCCATTGGTCGGCGATTTTCTTATTCACTAGACAGGATCTTCTTTGCTCTGTGGTGTTTTTGTCTGATCAAAAAATTATTAGCTTTTTCAGCCCATAAAAAAGCATGGTATTCAGACTTTATTTGTATTGATATATGCCACAAATGTGATGTGATATGGTGAAACGGAGACAGCTATGGTCCTTTGCTTGCTGCTCCTTTCCGATTTCAGCGTATGTGGATCACCCATACCACTTTCTTGGCGACGGTGGAGACTTCGTGGAATGAGCCTTGTTATCTGCAAGGCATGGCAAAAAACTTGCATGCAAATTCAAGCGGCTAAAAGAAAAAGTTCACCTTCGCACTTGGAGGAGGTCTTTGGACATGTTTTTCGCGATATAGAGAACCTGAGGACTGCGATCCAGGATTTGACTACACGTTTTGCTTCTGACCATTCTTTGCAGTCTGACCTGGATCAACAAGAAGAAATATTTCGAAAACAGCAGAGTCGAGTGAAATGGCTCAAGGGAGGTGATAGGAATACGGCGTTCTTTCATGCCATGGCCCGACATAAGGCTGCGAAGGTTCCTATCTCGAAGATCACACTTTCAGGTTCAACTCACAGATAGAAATCTCATTCTATCAGGTGCTGCTGATTATTTTCGACAGATGCTTACTGAGTAATAAATTACCTCTTGACTTCTCTTCAGCTAAAGCTTCCTCGATCCCCTACAGCTTACAGGACTTGAACATGAATAATATTAAGTTCTTTTCTTTAGATCCTCCTCTAGTCTCGGACTCGGACAAGAAATCCTTGACTGCCACGGTTTCTCTTGAAGAGATTCGTACTAAATACCGAGCTATGGTAAAGTAGGTATCTATTCTATCGCACAAGCAGCCGGGAAGCCATTGAAATTGGACCAAGCTACTCTAAATCTAACCAGGCCAAGCATGGCTCGAGTTTGCGTCGAGATGGATTTGCTGAAACCCAAGGTAGACAAAGTTAGGATCGGGGAAAGTAATACGGAAAAAGGTTTTTGGCAAGAAAGAAAGTACGAGGAATGTCCTAAGTATTGTATCCATTGTTATATACAAGGCCACGATCAGCAATCTTGTAAGGTCCTTCATCCAGACTTAATTCGAAAGGCTGATGCAGGGAAGGTGGCTCAGGAAGGTGGAAATAAAGAAAAGGGGAATATGAGGCAGAATCAAACGGAAATGGAAAAAAGAAGGCTATTAAAAGGCAAAGGAAAGCAGGTTTATGTGGTCAAGGCTCCAGTTTCAACTGCAGAAAATGGTATCTCTTTAGGTGAGACTTCTCTAATGGTAGCACGTACAGGAAATACAAGAGAGAATAATAGAGAAGTAGAGGTTTTTTTTAGACTCGGATAAGGAAGCAGTAACAGAGTCTCCAGTCATTTTAGAGTTGAAAAAGGCAGTTGAATCGAATCAAAGATCTTTTCTATTCATGAAAATACTGCAACATTAGAGGATGTAGATGAGCCAGTTCTAACACAGGTGTTGAGCATAGTTACAAGTAGATTAGCAGAAGACATGGAGGAATTTACGTCAGGAAGAGGAAAAATAAAGGAAGCGTCTGCTACGGAAAGTTCCTTCTGATTCTGAAACTATTCCAAAGATTCAACTTGCTCAAAATGTAGTGGCAGCGGAATCTCCTCCAGAATGACAGATAAGTAAAGATTCCATCAATCATACCAAAGCAGGAGCGATTTTCTTTTGCAAGTTCCTTCCCTGGTCCCTGCAAGTAGAGAAACGAGCTGGTAGGAGAAGGAACTGAGACAGTAGAGCTCACTCAAGGGAAAAGAGGGAGAGGGAGACCAAGGAAAAAGGTTACAGCAACCACAGCAGCTACATATAAGATAACATCCAAATCAAAAAGCAAAGGTCTCTCGAGCCTTTATTTCTTCCAAGCATTTATTTTCAGAATGATCAAAGCGTTATATTGGAATGCTAGGGGACTAAGAGAGAAACCTACATTGCTAAGATTAAAAAGACTTGTTAGGCTGGATGATTTATAGTTTCTATCAATTAGTGAGCCTATGATAAAAAAAGAAGATATTGAAGCAGTAAAGAAGAAGCTAAGAATGCATCATTGTATGTCTAATACAACAGGTACCATATGGATTTTTTGGAAAAATTCTTTTACATGTTACAGTAGAATTAGATTCTGCCCAATTGGTTGTGCTAAATCTTTTGTCTAATATTAATGCGTCACGAGTATATATTGGTTGTATATATGCAAAATGTGCCAGGTTTAATAGACAGGTTTTATGGGCTGACATGAAGGCTATCTCAAGCGCAGTTATGCATCCTATAGCCTTTGTGGGAGACTATAACGTAGTGGCTAGTCCTTAAGAGCAGACCTCCACAGCCAAGTTCCACAGGTATTCAGCAGAGGATGGATGTAATTCAGAAGCACTCTACCACTCCTTATGAACCTGCTGCCATGACCAGCTGGGAAGGTTGGGACCGGAAGCCACTCTGTGAACACTGTGAGAAGTAAGGCCACACGATTGATAAATGCTACCGTCTCAAGGGCTTTCCACCTGGATTCAAGTGAACTAAGGGCAAAAAGAAGAGGCCATCTGCACATCAAGTAAGCATCAATGCTGCTGATTTGTCGGATTCTTCCGCCATTCAGATTGCATCAACACTCTGTAGGCGCTGTGTGTTGTATATGTGTTATTCTGCGCCTGCCATCGCCAGGAATCTTGGCCATGCTGCCGGCGCCTGTTCAAGAAGCATAGTGAGTTCATCTATTCCATATCCTCCCACGCCGAATCCCCACCTACTACGAATTAAAGCAAGAGTGACTTTCATTTTACAAATAAACAAACCGATCCGCTGGTCTAATGAAATAAAGGACTTTCCTTCGCCCCTCTGAGTTCGAGTTGAGGAGTGGAGCGGATCTGGCACTCAAAAAAGAGACCCTCTGCCCACTTTGAGAAAGAATTCTTACTCCAGACCTGGAAAAGAACCTTGTCGAGCTGGAAGAACAATGGTTTAAATCGATTCACATCAACGATTTATGTGTAACTTCAGGAACACTTCGAAGAAAAGAAAGCTGCTACTCTCGTCGGGTAGGGACTCTCTCTCGACTCGCTCGTCAGTGACAGGTTGATGGTCGACGGCGAAGAATTCGGCTTCCTCTGCTTCCGGTGGTTTGAATGTCGTACAAGCGATGTAGAAATCACTTATATGCTTATCAAGCAAGCTTTCCTCGTGATCGTAACCTTCAAAAATAGGTAACAACTGAATTAGGCCTTGTTTAAGCTAAAATGTCTCGTTACCTTCAATGGCAGGAAATCTGATGCAAAGTGGACGTCGTCGTGGGGCATTTCGATTCTGCCCGGCCATCCACTCTTGAATAGAGGGGCGCGGTACAAATTGTTGATTATTGACAAGTTGCTGGTTATTTCTATTGTCATTCCCATTTCCGCCTTGGCGGCCTCCTTCGACAACAACTTGACCATTGTTACCACCCCCTGCGGGAATTTCCTGGTTGTTATCTTCCATGTCGTGGTATTCTGAGATCTCGGTTTCCGAAGTGTCTGATTCCGGGTGGAGTTGCAAAGAATTCTGCAAGTCTTAATCCAGCAACAAGAGCGTCCTGTTGCCTTCTTTCTCGAGCCTCTTTACTTACGAAGTCTCTTCGCTGTCTTCTCGATTTCAGGATCGTGAACCAGCTAAAGCTTCCTGTACGAGAAGATCGGGTCATACACAGAAATGAATTAAGAAATGACCAATCCCCGGCAACGGCGCCAAAAACAGCTCGTGCGAGAATCAAGGGTTTCATCCGAAGAACTAAGGCCTTCGTCACACTTCCTTGCTCAATGTAAATGTAGAAAGAGAATACAGCTGCTATAACTAGTTCAGCGTCGATCTCTAAAGCAATTCTACTAGTGAGAAGCTCAAGGAAAGCACTGAAAGGCAGCTTCAGGATAACTTGCGAGCAACTCCGTCCCTTTGTCAGTTGCCTTTCCCAAGGTCTAGACTGTGAAACTTGTATTTACCGGGTGGGACCCTCGCCTCGATCCAGAACCTATTCTCCGCTCTTTTTGAGTTGTTGGCGCCGTGGCACCCACAAGAAAGCCGCCCCCCTATTTTCAGTTCTTAAATATATCTGCCCGATCAAAGAACCTTCTCTCATGCTTGTAACTACTTTAATCTACCGAAACTTCATATCTCTTGATCAATGCGCGATGGGAATTCAGAGGCCCTCGATTACAGGTTATTACGGACAGAACCCACCTCCACAGCCCAGTCTTCCAATGGGAGGGTTACCCAGAGACGAACGGAGGAGGAATAAAGACTCACTTGTGAGGCACCGTTGCCTTAGGAAGTTTTAACTGATCCTGGCTTAAAGAATCTTTAGTTATATATGACCCCTCAGAATTGGACAGAAAGTCCGCCAGTTATCGACCTTTTCGCAAGAATCTCTCTTTTCTTTCTGTCTCACAAAGATTCGGCAAGGAGGGATCCAGCGCTAATGTTTAACACATACTATATTACGTCCAATCGGGTATAAAATAAAGGTTTTCTACTCCACGGCGTCAGATGCAGTCTACGGCTCTACGAAAATTTAGCCGGGCTGAGTCTCTTTTTTCAAGAGAGGTTGCCCCAAGCGCTTTCATAAAGAGAAGGCTCGAGAGACCTTATATTACTTTATTTCTACGTAAGCTTTCAAAGTCAACTGCAAGAACTAAAAGAAGAAAAAAGAATTTCCACTAGGTCTCTCGAGCGATGATTCCTATATTGTTAGTTACATCGAAAACAGTGTTGACGGCATAAGCTGGCCTAGCTTACAACCTCCTGGGTGCTCCAATCCTGGCCAGTGGGCCAATACTTCGTTCACTCTTTTTTCATTGATAGCAGAAAAACAGACTCTCTCTTAGACATTTCCTTCTGATAGAAATACGAAGCGCAGAAAAGAAAGAGAAAGATCCCATGAGAGGACAGGGTAAGAGACTTTGCTGTCTTCTTATGAATTACATACACCCTCGCACGCATGCTACTTGGTGAGAGGCAGTGGACGGGAGACGTTACATAATACCTCATGACCTGCAGTCAACCAGAAGGTCCATGTCGCTTTGTCTGGGTCAGTGTGAGCTTGGCCGCTCTGAGTAGAAGTGCTCTCCTGCAGCCTAGATCTAGCTCAGCTTTCTAGTTTCGTACTGACAGATCGTAATAACAGAAACTTTTTCGTAGTCTGGGGACCGACAGAAGTCAAGGAAAAGTGCCGGTGAGTGCAGGTTGCTCTTGCGTCTATTGCGTGGGTCGCTTTCTTATCTAGAGCGGAACTAGCGGGTGTTGATCCTCGCACCGAACTCTAAGCGAGTGGCTCTATCGTTCACAGGGGGAATTCGGCTAGGCTCTGAAAGACGATGTGAACGAATCCGCCCTATAGGTAATAGCACGACACGAACCAAATGCCCCTCCTTGGGTGGGTTGGGGCAAGAAATACACAACAACAATTCGGACAAGGAAGAACGGGGAGGTCAGATCGAGAGTTATCCTGCTTCCGGACATTCGATCGGGTAAGACAAAGGGAAAGAGGAATGCAGCTACCCTTCTTCGTTCTAGCAAGGGAAAGCTTAAAAAACGACTTGAGTTTCAGTCTAATCCATTACAGCCCGGCAGTCTAAGAGGCGTAGATCACACTTGAACTTTATAGCCCTTGACCGTCCCATCTATATTCTCCTTTGAATGAAGAAGATAAAGAATTTATATATTTCGACTTGATCTTATTCTCCAACCCGCTCATCTCGTAATGAGAATAGAATAGGAAAAGTCCGTAACGAAAGTACGCCTGCGCGCTCTATGTATTGAAGACGAACCGAACTACTCTACGCATAGCCGAAGACATGTACGATCGATCAAGTGTTGGGCTCTGCTTTTGCCATTACTGGTCATTCGATAAGAGCTCTTGGTCTCGCATAATCGGCTCAACGAAAGCCACAGCCAGAACTTTTTTCCTTCTTCAAACCGTACTATCAAATAATAACCACAACTGCTCACTAGGAGAATTCATAGTCAATCCTGATATCAAATGAAAGAGCGGAGCCCCTATTATGTTATGTAAACATAAGCGCTTCTACCAGATTTCCTCGCCCTTGCTATCAAGATCATTGACATTACCTTTAGTTGTCTTTATAGTAGCAGGAAGCTAGAGCAGGATCGGACCAATCGGTATAACGTGACTAATAGAAAGAGCAAACATTTCAGTCATTAACATAAAGTAGTCGTTCGTTAGGCTTAAGAAAGAGTCGATATAGCAATGAGGGGAAGAAAATTCATGAGCTGATCACCGGGAAGCTAAGAACCAAACTGCTCCTCCGTTTTTCAGTCTACTAAAGTTCCCGATGTGGAGCGAAGGGACTAAGCCACCCATCGATGGATGGTGAGATCAGGCCAGGGAAAATGGATCCTCATAGATAATACTCCGCCTCTCGTTCATCATTCAGACAGATGCGCCTCTCTCCCAGTCGTCCGGGTTCATCGTTCAATCAATCATTCGTACGAAGAATAAAGCGTGTAAATCTGGGGTTAGTGAATCTCAGGGAACCTTTCTAAGGTTCACGGACCAAGCTTTACTAACTAATAAATAGGGTTGGGAGTCGAATTAGCTTGTTCTCTTTCTTTTGCACCCACCTCTCTCAGTGTAAAGCTCGATGCATCCCCGCTTCTTTGCTTATGTTGGCATATTAGATTCAGGGGAAGGTCAACTAAAAGAGGAAGAAAACTAGACTTCATTTGGCTCACTAGAGTTGGCATCACACTTTTCAGTCTGTTGGCAATAACTTTTTCTTAAACCCGAAGGTTGGATCTGAGAATGCTCAATCCTGATAAACCTGAGACCTCTAAATTAATAGCTACAGCAACATTTGCCATAACAAAAAGCTAAATCCTCTTTCATTTGTAAAAACCTCTTGGATATCCAGTCACATCGATCTTCTCTTTCTTGAGCTCTTTGGTGATTCTCTCCCACGCCACCCAATTTTCTGTCGATCACCTTTGAAAGACGTCCAGAAAGCTCTATTCATGAAACTAGCGACAGCCTTTGGGCTCAGTTCTTCATAGCTTCTTATTGTCGCAGAGAGCCTTTGTGTGTAAGGCAGAGTAAACCCACTGACTCGAGGGAAAGCTATATCATGGCAGTGACTCCAGAAGTGTTCCATCAGGTGTTGTTGATTGTGCGAGATGGCTCCTCCTCCTTTTATATCAGTCCCAAAGATTTCGAACCATTTACCCAAGAATTCACATAAACAAGAAAACTGCCATCGTTCGCCTACGCCCTTCTGTGAATGACTGGCAATGAAGCCCAGGCTGGTTCAGCACGGATGCGAGCTTTTCTTCGGGCACAGCTAGATTGAGTTCTCTTTGCTTCAGTACCCTTTCATCCGACCGGCAGCTTTCTGATGATATTGGTTTGCAGGGAGTTCAGTCACTTCCGGATCTGGATGCAAAACATCTCCGTCCATGCTTAGAATATCCCCGCTAATCCGAGTGGAGACTGAGAGCTCTCTCACAATGAGGTAATACATTAAGAAAATACGCTGATAAAGCAAGAAGACAGGTAAGACGCCCGCTAATGGAAATAAGCAGTAGACCTCACCACTCCAGCAAACAACTCTAAGCTGACCGGCTTTCTCAAGGTTCAAAGAGTTGACTTTTCCCATCTTCTCCCACTGTTCCAGGTGCTATGTAATTGCCCACAGGCCATTGAGGCAATGAGATTTTAAAAGGATGAGAAGGCGGATCAATTAGTCCAGTTGTACTTGTCATGGTAGATTGAAGAGAAAGTGCGATGATCGAACCTGGTAAGAAGTAACCAGAAAATAGGGGTTGCACCAAACCAAAGCGGTGCCATCCATTGCTCTTGCATATATGTGAAGAGGTTTCATCCCTATATCTCCACCTGGTTGACTAAACGATCATCCCTACACCAGAGAAGTTAGCCCATCAAATCCCCCCTGCCTAAGAACTTATTCATCAACTGGAATGCATGCTGTCCCACCTCAAAGCAACTACAATGAAGACCCAAGATGTCCGTGCTACAGAAATTCCTCGACTCGGCTGGGGAAACCCGATCGGATAATGGAAAGCGAAAGAGAAAGCAAAGGAAGCGGAAAGAAGAAGGCAAAAGGCAGGTAGTACTAATAAGATAGGGTAGGGACCTTTTTCCCCCCAGTGCCCTAACCCACTCATTCGGAAGCCATATCGATGACTTCCTTCATTGCCACTGCCTACTTCTTGATCGACTACCCTTCTTCGTTCTAGCAAGGGAGCTTCCTATAACCCAATCCGGGAGAGACCTATAGGACAATAAGGAAGAGCTAGAGTTAGCTTTGGTTTTTCTCAATTACATCGATCCTGAATCGGCAAATAAGCTCATATGCTCACGGAGGGCTTGGAACTTGTATGTAATGGGATGAGGATTTTGTGGTTGAATCTCTGTCTGATTAGACTCTGTATATGGCATATTACAGGGCGAATCAAGTCAACCAATCATGGGAGGAAACTAGGCTTTTAAGCCACCAAAAAGCTTCCTGCCACCCTTGGTTGGCCTTTCACCCCTAGCCACGGTTCACGATTGCGGGCCCAATCAGACTTTTTTTCTACTAAAGGTTGAGGCTGACTCGCTTTCTCTGAGCCACTAAGTCTAATCTCCCACTTCAATAATCTGCTCTGGACGGTGGTCTACTAGTACTAGATGCCGCTATGAAGACTTTGTTCTCTATCGATGTATGCACCGATTAATGAAGAGATCAACTGAAATGCAGTCACCCAAGCTCAGACCACTAAGAAAGTCGTAAGAAAGTAGACCCTAATGAAAGCATAATTGTCTCGTCCCAAAGGAAAGATGAATGGGAAGAGGTCTGCAAAGAGGTTCACCTGTGCATGCTCTGCTGGCTGCGAACACCTTCTCACTCTCGTGGAACTCTCTTCACGTTTCTGACATATTCAGCGCTTCAAAGAAAGAGAAATAGATAGCATATATCACTCCAAAAGCAGCGTATAGAGCAGCTGCAATTTCTTGTTTACCGACATGCCAATCAGTCAGGATTGCAGCTATGATGGGCATTTGTGCCCCCGATTTTGTCTTGTCGTGAAAAAGCCTTTTGAGGACAGCCACTCAGCATCCTTTTTGTAGTAAGCTCTCACGACGGCCATTCTCTAGAGTCGTATTTGCCGCTCGGGAAGAAGCCACCCGAGGTTCCTTCTGCAGCTTTAGCAGATAAACCATAATCAGAATCCCACCAGATCTGGTATATTAGCCATTGATCCACGATAGCCATTTTGATTTCTTGAATACACATGAAATCCACCAACAATCTCCTAGCAATTGCTCTTACTGCCCATGCACTTTATATCCGTCCCAAAACCCCAACTATTGTAGGTTGTAATACGCATTTAACTGAAGGATGTAATTCAGAAAGTGTGAAATTGGACTCATTAATCTGCAGCCCTCCTATATCAAAAGGATAAACCGTTAAAGCGCGGTCTCATAGGTCTTTATTCAGAGCTTTATGATTCGCTTCTTTAACAGACATTGAGATTTCTTTTCAGCTGAGGACCAAAACAAGATCATTAGGAGAATCGCTGCACTTGCTTGTGTGGACGAACCCCCTCAAACTCTTGTTTTGTCAGTCAAAAGAACGCCAATCCTTGAGGATGAGACAGATTCGAACAACCAGTTTTCCTCATCTTGAAACAAGGAAGCTCACTTTCTGTTCAGTTTCCTAAAACAAGCTTTAAAGAATAGGCTCATCTTCCTCGGGACCAAAGGAAAGAAGCGATAGAAAGTCCCCAATAATCGAGAATCCGCCCCAATTCACCTCTTGCTTGTGATCATATCCCCTCCCCTGATCCGCGTAGTGGTGTGAAGTGGATGAGAAACCTCTGGGCAAGATAAGCTGATGAGATTCTCGATGCGAGATTCCACTCTCGTACCACTAGAATCAGATCTACCGGAGCAAGATTTTCCGGTAGAGACAAAACAGCAGCTCTAAAGACACCATCATCTCAAATCACATTTGCCTAAAAAACGGCACTTATTGGTTCGAACTGGTTATGCCAACCCTATTTCGGCTGTTTTCCCCTCGAAAGGAAGGGAAAACTGGAACAGGAGTAGTTTGACGGGTTCACTGCCCTTAGTATGAATGAGTTAGCACCAGGAGCTTGATTAGGAGAATAGAAATTAACAGGTGTTCGGAGCTTAACTGCTCTTCCTAGGATTCTTATTATCAATGATAACTAGGAAACCAAGAAAGTCAGTCTCTTCTTTCTGATACTTCGACAAAGAAGTCAAGAGATCTAGACGAAAATAGCTCATTTCGGGCTCCTTTTCCGGATTTGTCCTGTTTCTTACGCGCGCTTCAAGCTACCCCGGGAGGTGAATCAGAGGCTGAGATTCGACAGTAACGGTATATCATAAATGAGAGAAACTCTAACTTCAAATAAAAGTTCTTGACGGACCTGATTCTGACCTATCTATTGTCTCCCTTAGGTTGTTAGACAGATCGAGTGAAACAAGTAGCATCACGTTTCTCATCCCTCATTGCCAGAAAGCAAAGAGGAGCTCGTACATCCTTGTTCACTGGCTCGCGGACTGGGTAGGGGCTCTTAGAAGGGACCTCCCACACAAGAAATAGATAATAGAGAAGTGGAAAACTAAGCTAGATGGGCCACCGCTGATGAGTAGTGATCCCTCTGTCCGGCAGGCTCAACTGTGGTTAAAGAGTTAGTTCAGTAGAATGTTTGGAGACCAGGAGGGAAAATCGACTGTTATCCAGTCCGTTGTAGTTAGAAGAGTCCGGGACGCTGCAATAGCTATCATAAGATGCCCTTCTCAACTACGAAAAAGATCGAGAGGGTACCAAAGAAAAACCAAGTATATGGGGTTCCAAACTTAGAAGTGACGTTTTTTTCTTTTTATTACGTTTATTTTACAGAGCGATAAATGATTTATTGGGTAGATCCGCAATAAGATCTGAGATTCCGATAAGACCGACAAACTGGAAAAGTCCGAAAAAGAGATTGGTAGTATCCTTGGACTCCTCTAACACCACCTACTTTCCTAAATTGTGGATGAGTTGGAAGGCTTGGCGAAGTAATTGAGAAGTTTGTGGGGCTTCCTTCATGGTGATTTGAAGGAGGACATTTACATGATTCAGCCTCAGGGATATGGATAGCTTTTTCTGGATACACTTTCTATAGCATTGAAACTGCGTACCCAATAAGAGTGTACAAGGCCAGCATGGCACTAAAGTTGAGAACACACTTTCGAAAACTTTCTCATTCTAAACCAGAGTAGATTGTTGATAAGGAGTGGGATAGGCTTCGGAACATTCATTCCAACAAAAATCCGGAGATAGTTGGCACTTTCCCTGATCCCCTGTTCTTTATCGGGTTTCGTTGTTCAGAGCGAAACATCTGATTCTGCAGCGTGATAAGCTTCGTAGTAGCAGTTCCCTGTCGTATGCATGTGTTGGCACAATTTCTTCACAGCCTTCCTTGTCTGAATCCCATTGTAAATGTAAAAGGTATATCAAGGCAGGGGTAGGGGGCTTGCAAGGTGCTTCAGAGGGAGCAGCTTCAGTAGTAGTACTCAGCGATCTCAAATCATAGTCTTGAGACAAAGAAAGATATTGCATATTTCCTGATCCACTTGATAGATAGGCCTTCGGAGATGTTTGTAAAAAGGTCTCTTGAGCCTCAAGCTTGTATTTCCAGAGGTACAATCTAAAGAACACACTTTTAGAGAATACTTAGAAGAGGCGCCTGGTCAATCTATTTGTGATGAAATGCACACCCACGGACATCAGGAAGAAAATAGGTTGTTTGAGCTAGCCTCGTATAATGGTTGCCCTTCGGGTATACGCTGCAAGGCTAGAACGATGGGAATGGATTTGCCAAGTTTGCGGAAGCTTTTTCGGGTTGTTGATTAATAACAGAAGAGATGAGAACTCCAAAAAGGGCTATTCCCATTAGCAACCCATCTCAGAAGCAAGAGAGAAATTCAGACGAAACCATCATGAAAGAAACGAAATCTGAAAACTACTGAGACATTACGAAAAGGTCTCTCGAGCCTTGTTCTATAGGAGATAAAAATGCCTTGGCTGCTGGACTTGGCCTGGCTTGGTCGGGGCTGTGGTTCATGAACTTCACAAATCGCGCCACTAATACATATCCGTTTTGTCACTTTACCAGAAAAAGTCTCACAGTGCTATAGAAAGTGACTGCCACGACTTAGGATAAGGGGGCAAAGCAATGGGCCCTCTCCCTGGGGAACCTAACCTTGAAAGAAGGTCACTTCCTAGCCCTAGTGGAGATATAGGCCTAAAAATTTGTATTCCACCAGGTAAACAAGAAAGGTAAGCGAACGGATTCAAAATGCCCATAATGATATGTTTCCTACAGACATGGAATTCTGCAAAAGGCTCGAGAGCTGGGATACCTCCCATCACATACGATCATACGAGACACATGAAAGTGTTGAGTTAATGTAGTTCCCATCGCGATCAATGAATGTAAAAAAAGAGGAGTTTGGGCTCAAATAAGTAGCAAACTCTTTTCTGTTCTGAACCTTCGTCAGCTTTGGATGATTCACAAGGATAGAGGATCAGCACATAAATGCTTTCCCCTGAATTATACCTGAGTGAAGGGTAGTGATATCTTTCATAGTTTGGCTTCCCTCACATGTTTTTTGTAGTTCTCTCCACCAGCAACCGAGGGCTCGCGCATACGATCATAGGCCCAGCTCTAATTGCTATTCATAAGAGGCCGCCTGCATTAATCAAATACCAGGAGGCTGGTAAATCAGAGTCAAATCTATCAATGGTCTTAGGAAGCGAAAGAAGCAAAGACCTCAACTCATACCAATAAGAGTTCGAAGGGTCCCGAATCCGCTCCTGTAAGCCTTGAGTTATAGCTCGACAGCCCTTGCTTTTGAATGCTTTCAGAGAAAGCCTTACACTTCTCGAGAAGCTTGGCGGCAGTTTTCCTCTTCGGTATAGAAAGAGAGCTTCAGTCATATTCAGGTTGGATGAAATGAGAAAGCTAAGGAAGTGACTCTATTCTTTCTTTAGTGAGCTAGCTCCTGCCCAAACTTTCTAGTATCGTCCTTTGAACCGGGGTTCCGTAGAAATTGGAATGAATGCATCCCGCAGTCGATGGGCTTTCCTTAACAGTCCCTGCTATCATGGCCTTAACGAAGAATTTATGTAGCACCCGCAGATCTGCACAAAAATTTGCCTCACGATATGTCGCCACGAGAGCGAAGAGAGGAGTGTCCAATACTCGATAAGAAGCTCAGATCCGCTTCTGTAAAGAAAGGAAAACAGAGAGGTTCGAAGACCACCTCGTTTGAGTAAATTGTCAACCGACGAGTTAGATATCGGTATGTAGCGAGCAATGGGAGGTTTGACAATTCCGCACAGATCATTATTACAACTAAGGGTATTCATCTCTGCAACCAGGTTTCGAAGGCTTTACCCGACAACCTAGGTGGGAATAAGCGCCGGAAACGAGCATCCGTGGCATTTCTCATGCCGTCTCGAGCTTACTTAAGAGATCCAAAGTCTTGTGTGCTAGTGATGTTCTTTCGTACAGGAATCTCTTCTTCACAATCAAGCTTTTTCATTTCCCCTATGTTTCTTTTTCTTCCATCCATTTCTATGTGACCGACAGCATCCATTCCCGGCGCAATTCAACTCTTAACATGAGACTATCAGAGAGCTCGGGAGCTAATCCGATGAGAGAGGCATGCTTTTTATGGGCTCCTTCTTTCGCCTTTGTTTTTTCCTTTTTCCTCAACGGTAGCCCTTCCCGAAGGCTGGGCGAGAGAAGTCCGGCTGAACCGAGAATAAATCGAATGATATGAAGATCAACCCGCAAAAGATACCTTCGTATTGTGGGGAAATTGGGGAGATACCTTTCTTGTTTACCTGGTGGAGAACGTTTGGATTATACGAAAAGCCTCTGTACGACCTATTTGATCACGGACCCTCTCCCCTTTTGACACATAAGGAAGTATCCTTTAGAATCCCGTGGATAACTAGTTAGGACTCCTATTTACTAGCTTTTCTTTCTTTAGTTATGGTTTGTCAAGGTTAGTCTCTTTGACGTGGCCTCGTTTGGAGCGCTTTTGACACATTCCGATGGCCTTCCCGAAGAGTCTACTCTTGAAGTGAGTAACTCAAGATATGCAAGGAGTCCTCGAAGCCATACGATTTCTGAGAGAAGACATGGAAGATATTCCGCTTCGGTAGAGGATTTAGAGATACGTTCCTTTTGCATTTCCAAGAAATGAAAGAAGAACCTAGGAACATGCACCAGCCAGTGGTGGATCGACGAGAATCAGGACAACCTGCCCAGTCAGTATCGGCATACCCTTTAAGCTGGAGAGTAGAAGACGAGGGAAAAAAAGCCTCGTCCTATAGTGCCCCGAAGGTAGCGAATGATACGATGAAGCCATTACCTACTGGGTACTCATCTCCGAATGTAGGATAGCATTGCTTGTAGCCTCTCACTACACTTGATCAATGAAAATCTTATTCTTATATACTGAATTTCGTATAAGCTTTAAAAGAAACCTCAGCCCCGTATTTTTTATTGTTTTAGGATTTCCCTTTGTTTTCTTATTTCAGTGATTCACTAATTAGCATTCCTTCCACTGATCTTTCTATTTGTACATTTCGTAGCGTCGTGAGACGTTTCACACCTACCGTTGACATTAATCCCCAACTCGTCCATCCAAGGGCAATTGAATAGCGCGGCTGTACGATGAGAAGAAGAAGTGTATGTCGCCAATTTATATGGTCTTAAGCAAGCTCCATGAGCATGGTTTGCTCAGTTATTCAACAACTTGACAGAATCACAACCGACTTCTTTATCACAGAAATCTCGGACAACTGGGAAGAAGATGACCTTTACAACCTATTCAGTTCACATGGGAAGATACTGGACGTTTACATACCGAAGAGAAAGGATAGATGGAGAAGAAGATTTTGCTTTGCCAAATTCGATGCCAGAGAACAAGATCAAAGCATTCAAAGCCTTCTGAAAGGAATAGAGATCAATGGGAGGGCATCTCAATAGCATGCATATAAGAGAAGCACCAGACCCCCCAGCATATCACAGCAAGAATTCAGGCATTCTGCAAATCAACAACATCAACAGAGCACACGACCTGCACACCAACCGAATAAAGGGAAGTCTCTGAAGAACAGAAGAAAATGAATCCGATCACTGAAAGAACTGACAGACCGTCAGAACAGGGCAAAAATTCAAGAGTCAAGGTATGATCCAAGAGCTGCTGAGTTGAAATGGAATTAAAAAACCTGGTGTGAATCCTAAGACCGAAAGCCGACTGGGAAGAGATTGAACCTTAACGGCCTGAAAAGTGCAGGAATCAACGGTATAACAGTCAGCAAACTTTCTGAATCAAGCGTGCTACTATAGAAATCTCATAAGAGAAGAAAGGGTCTATGGTTTGACAACCACATAGCGCCTCTCACGAGAAAAGCAGCAGGTTATCAGTCAAGTCTGTGACGAGCTGACAGAGTCTCAACTTGAAGGGCGAGTTCTGCCAACCGCTCTTATGTTTTTAAAGTGGACGACTCCTGATACGCCGTTATGGGATTAAATAAAGAAGGAAACTAATCCTTCTATTACGATATTCATATCGAGCCATTGAAGCAGGGAGAGAAAAATTCATGTAAGGAGATTAAAAGAATGACATCTGTAGGAGAAAGCGGACTGCTGAGTACGATTCGACAATGGGTTTTTCTTGGTGAAATTGATCTCTACAGTCTCGCTATTAACAATCGAAAGATTTCAGTTTTCACAGCGAGTTTAGTAGACTTGGATGCAGAGGGCGGGAAAGAGGGGGGCGAGGGCTTCCTGCTAACCATAGAACTTCGCTTCTTAGGATTCAACTCAGTACATTATTTCGGAAACCTTCGGACTCAATCGTATTACCATCTTCCTATTATGGCGGCAATAAACACATAAACCATTTCTTTTTACCATGTTGATAGAATACTACATTTACCATTCTTCGAATCTTTGCTTACCCGGGGGCCTTCCAGGAGAAGTCTGAGGTCCCTTTTTTCCCGATCTTAGTTATGAAAGTGTTCAAAGGTAGATCCACCAAGAACGAGAGGGCTCAGAGTATTCCTAGCTCCAACGGGAACTTAGCTCTATTTCAATCTCGTGGAATTATTTATCAGCTTTATTGGCCCTGGGGCGCCACCACCAACTATTAATCAAGGATAAGCTTACCGATTTCCAGTTCTACTGATTCGCTTTCGGGAAAGTCTTGAAAGTTAGGGCGCTATTCGATTCAGAAAACAGACTTTAGGAAAGTAGTTCAGGTCATTAAACCATGATAGCAAGCTGCCTCCTGGGTATTCATCAACAGGCCCTTCTGAGAGCCAGGAAGTGGGCTTGCATAAAGCTTCATTGAAGCTTTACACAAGCGCGGTAGGGACTAGGACAAAGATGCTAAGAGCTAAGCTGTTGGCAAGATGTAATCAGTCGAAAACTTGTACGCTATCCATTCTCTGAGTTAAGGTTGTAGGAAGCAGTAGACTACAGCTATGTCTCCCGTCCTGATCTTTCTGATAGGACCAGTCTCCTCTAGATCCTCTATTTTCTATCACGAGGCTCGAGAGACCTTAGAGGTACTCCAGGACCGGAACTTCTTGGGAGTCTTTCCTCGCTTATCGTTGGTCTGAAGCGCTGGGGAGAGTCCCACACTCAATAGAATGCCGTCATGAGCAGCTCGGGATGAGACTATGGAATAAAAATGAATTAGGATGGACGGCTATATTGATGGCTCAGCCAATATGATCGTGCCGCAAGACCTTCTTCCTTTCTACTTTACTAAGTTCTGTAGATAAATCAGGTAAAATGTAGGGTTGGGAGGCAGACCAAAAAAGCAGAAAGAAGTATTATAAGAAAGTCTTACTACAAGGGGGGAAAGGAAAAGCAAAAAGGGTCATTCGATCTTGAGCTTCCCCCCAAATGCAAAAAATGGGGAGAGCTTTCGGGCATCCAAACTGTGTGGCAAGTTTGAAAGGACCTGAATTTCTAAAGAAAGAAGAAAGAAAGAGATAGATTCTTCTTTCGTTCCTGCTTTAAGTATTTTACTCTCTAATCAGAGAGAAAGTTCGATCTTCTATGATGGCAATTCTATAGTTGTACCAATACGTCAAAGTAATTGGCTTTTCTTGTGCTCTCCCTTCCTTCTCGTTATCTCTTGGTTCTTTGGTCCGCACTTCAATGGATACTTTATGACGTCTCCTATGATTTCATAGGGGTCGGGGTAGCTAAGACCAAGTCTTGCAGAACCTTGCTAACCGATGGCTTAGCTTAGAGTTGTGGTACCTATACATAGAGGTCACTTCTTTACTGCCATCTAGTACGTCAGCTTGCCTTCCTGGCCTCTGAATCCAGATCGAAGTCAAAAGTTCGTCTCTCGAGCCCTTTTTAGCTATGATAGCTATTTGTCAAAGTAAGGAGCTAGGAGGCCTGGGAAAGGGATCAGCCCTGCCCGATTGATGGAGAAAATCCTCCAACTAACCCATACCACCAATCCAGGTCTTTAATCTTGGATGATATTTACGGATCTATAGGGCAACTGTTGATGAATGAACGCATGTCGAGATTGGATTTGTGTATAATCGTCCAGCAGCTCACCTTGAGTCAAATATTTAGTCACTTATGCCTTAGATTTTTTCTCTTTGAGCATGTGTCCCTTTCTTCAAATCACTTTCTCCACCCCGACTCCCCCTTGATCTTTGATGAAACTCGGCCTTCAGCCAAGGCCACCGGTCCCGAGACTCTCTCTGTAAATTGCCAGGTTTTAAGCCGATGTTGGCTTCCGCGTCTATCTTTACATCATGATGGACTAAAGGAAAGTCGCAAAGAGATATTTGCATTAGTTTTGAATTCAAGAACGTCGGTTGTAGCGATTCCTGCTGGAAGTGGTTATGGCCGATCGACCCTAGTATAAGCAAGAAGAGCCGTGCCATAGCGAGTAAAGCCAGGTTGAAGAGCTCCAAGCCTTTGCCAACTCATAGCCCTCTGCTCTCCTAATTAACTACGCACCCCTTCCTGCATCCCACGTAGCATTATATCTAGTCATTAACGCTTCCAATGGTTTTGGTCGGCCAGTTCACACCTTACTACTGAAGACGTTGAACTCGGGTCGGGCTTCTGCTTTCTTGGTTCTCTTCTCTATCTAGATGCATGAATACTTCCTTGGCTGGCTAGCTCGTGCAATAAAAAAAAAGTAAAGGCATGTGTTTTTTGAAATATGATATTTTGGATAAGCTTTCCAAGACAAGAGGACCAATTCCAGCTTTCATGATCCCGATAAGAGTGATTCAGAATGTTCGAGAATTGAGAAAGAAAACTTGGCAGAAATAAATAGGGGAAATCTTCTGTCTCGCCGCTGTCTCGGGCCAGGTCTTGTTTGAATGAAAGGAAAGTCCAGAATCTCTACCGAGTCCCCTTGTTTCACTGTTTCACCCTCCCTTGAACCTGAACTGGTCGAGAGAGATGAACCTGAGCTAGACAGACATCAGCATCAAAAGCTACACTCCTTTCTTTGATAATAGTAGATCGCAGACTCCGAAGCTGTGAAAGTCTTATGAAATGGTTGGAAGGTTTGATGGGAGTGGAGAAGAGAGATGTTGGGTTTTTGTGAAGATATGAAGTTTGGCCGTCCGCATTCTTTTTGCTTTTATTGCTTTCCTGTTCTGCTACATTTTGTAAAGGCATCGTCCCTGGGTAGCCGTCTACTCTCTAGGTAGAATACCCTTGCTCTGACTCAACCAGAGGAAAGCGAGACCCAGTCACTATTGTCATGTGGTTCCGCCTCATCCACTCCACAAACAAGACATACATCTAGGGATCCCACCTTATTTTCAAACCCGATACCCCGGCAAAGACTTGTAGGACAAATCTAAGATGACACTTCAACAGTTGAAAAAGTGCCAACACTGAGGTACTTTTGATCCCAAGAGAGTTATGGTGAGAGCCTTGCCTTCAATCGACTCTAGGCACTGCCTATTGGTTGCTTTCTCAATCGACGGGAGAATAAACCAGATCGTATTTCTTTTGGTTGGTGAACTTGCTGCCCGTTTCATTTGGCTTTGGAAACCTGAATCCCAACATATTGCACGAAATTGCTCAACATAATAATTCGTTTGAAATAAAACGATCTGGCCTTTTTCAACCTCTTCTTCAGGCTCGAGAGACCTGCCCGCTTCTAGCCATCACAAGAGATTCTCGACCACGTTAGAGGGCGAAGGACTTATACATGTGGCTTTTTTCAGCTATTTTAGCCTGCTCGGTCGATGCCGTCCTCTTTATCACTGGCCGTCGCCCTAAAAAGCCCACAGTCAGAATTATGATTTTCTCACTATCATTAGCTCGAGTTCTGTTATAAGAAGATCTTGTGGGCAATGCGGTTGAAGGTGAGACAGGAGTAGGGCAAAGAGCACGCTGCCTAAGTGAGGTGTGAGTCAACAAAGCCACGTGAGGCGTCTGCGGCCCCGCCCAATTACTCTTTGCTTAGCGCGCGCCATGACTCAACCGCCTCTGACGCGAAATCCGGGTTGTTCTCCCGGTGGTTAAAGGAGGTGTTCTGAATCATTGTCGTAAGGCCTCCGAGCAGTTACATAAGTTTTCTAGCGTTTTCCCGCCTTTACCCTTTTTCAATCAAAAATACGGGGAAAACGTGAATTACATCCACCCTCTTATTTCCGGAATCTACTCTGTTAGAGCAAAGGATTAATGGTTACCTTGTGTCAGTGGTTAGACACTTTTGAGTATGTCCAGCATAGTTATTTTCTTTAATTCTATTTGAGAGGTCTGGCAACCAATCACAATAAGCTCTTTTTCTTCCTCCAGCAGCGCCCTCTTCCTATTTGATTTATTGCGACAGTATTTCATGTGGGCAATAGGCATTTCGGAGCAAATGTCTTCGTGCTGCGAATACGAATGCGAATCAGTCAGGCAGAGCCGAGATTGGCCTGGAAATGCTACGCCGGAGCTAGGAAATACCCCTAGGTGGAGCTACCATTGGTCAACAACTTGCGTAACCATTTATGGAGATTCAGGATCTTTCAAGCTTTCCCGCGGGTGCTATGTCTATAGGCAGTGTAATTCAGTGAATAGCGCCTGTGAGGCTAGACAGGCTTTACTTAGCTCTGGTTGTAGGCCTTTCTCGCTTTGGGCTATCAGAGCGTTCTATCAACAGGAAAAGCAAGAGGTAGTAGATAGTAAGCATTCCGCACATTGGGTTGATATAGCATAATCGAAATTTGCCAATTCCTCTTTTTCATTTGGCAGTGGGGCAAGCTCAAGAGAACGCTCGCTTTCGCGAACGCCCCACCAGTCATCCAGTTTACTTCCGGAATCTCCCTTGAGGAAAGAAATGAAAGCTAAGGCTTAGGTTCGATCTCTTCGACTGAACCCGAAGGAGAATTTATATATAGGCGCTATACATTATGATCAGGGAAACCACAGAAAATGAATCTGCTCATTATTTGTGTTCGAGGGTCATATTCTTTGTTCTTAATTTCAGCATACTCGGCTTGAGTGAGAACTCTTCTCCTTGTTGCTCCCACAGTTCTTAGCGGCCAAGCTTATGGGTTCCAAACCTCTCACCTTGCACTCCAATCCAATTACATCCTTTCTTTTCTTCGAATTCGTATCTATCGGGTTTGAGGCGAGCAGGGCGGCAGGTATCCCTGAGCCCCGTTGTCTCGTTTAGCTGCCCCGCTGCCATGGGCTGTTGCTCGCTTATGCCTCCTCCGAATTTAAGTCGGGCTGAGGCGATAGAAAGCAGAGGGAATTCAATCCAGATCCAGTAAAGGAGTCACTTAACAAGAACTTAAGCAGGAGGCGGATATTTGATTCGACTGCACCGCTGCAAAGGTAAGCCTGTCGATTCTTTTGCCATGCATGCCAGGCAGAAAAGAAAACGAAGCGACAAGGATATGAAATAGATTGAGAAATTTCCAACAACCTTTCACCTAGAACGAGATTCATTCCTAGACGGAGGGATATAAAGGGACTTACGTCGCGGGTCTGCGCTTGGTGAATCCATTTAACCAGGTGCCAAGCCTATGATTCCCACTCCCAGTAGAAGTTCAGTATTGGAGTGAGACAGCTTTTATAGGGGTTCGGGCTTCCCGTAGCAAGATTAGAGCTCTTCTTCACTCGTTTACCTGACGAAAATCTCCTGATGCCCAGGTCTTCTTTCTAGCCCTTCTTCCCACTATGAGCAAGTTGCTGTTTTCCATAATCCGCTTTTCGAGAAAGAAATGTCTCCTGCGAATCTATCCTTTGGTAAGCAAGCTACCCACTTGAGAAGCTAGTCGCCAGAAAGAAGCAGCCGAGGCAGAACCATCAATGTTGAACTTCAGCCATCCAGAGGGACCCGGCCACAGGACGCTTCAATTGAACCTGTTGAATGGGTATTCGCCAATGATGTAAGGTGGATCCAACGGCGAGGAACCCTGCGTAGGCCGTAGCTAAGGAGCCAAATCAGATAGCCACCGATGCACTCTAAGAATAATGTTACTAGGATCGGCAGCAGCATTCTGGAATCGAACCCCATTACGAGCAAGCCAAATTTCCCAGAGAATGAGAGGAGGGAGGAGTCGAATAAGCAAGGAGAACTGGGATTCTCTTCCTTCTCGTATTATGCGGCCTGTCACCACTTCACAAATTTCTTCTATTGCTAGGGGAGTGCGTTTGATGAACCGGCAATAGCTTGTCAAAATGCTTTATCAACGGGTCTTCCATCTTGCCATTCAATTATCGTTCTTTCAGAAGAGTCTGATCCATCTCCCATCCTTCTAGCCGAACGGTTTATCCAAAGGAATAGAATGACCCAAGTTTCCCATTTAGTGAATATGCAATTCTCCTCCTTCCGCTTCTAGGTTCGGTTCAGAAATCGACTTTCTGGCAAGGAGACAGTTCAGCTTCGAGGATGGCGAAGATGAAGATAAAAAGCGCGTTTGATAAAGACAAGGGCGCGTCGAACCCACGCTACTCCTTCTCCTCACGAGGTTCCGGCTTTGAGGCGACGGGGAATTCTCATGAAAAGGAGAAAGGGCAACGGCGAGAGAGAGGGCTCTCGGAATTCCCTTTCAAGCTTTCTCGAGTCAGGAGAGGTCTTGAAGAGCCAGTCCAATAGGAATAGATGAATTTATGCGGGAGCCAACAGAGTATAAAGGTCTCTCGAGCCTTCCACCCGAAGCCCCTTCTTCCTGTCGAAAACACGAGAGAACCTTGCCTTGTGGGTAAACGGCCTCACTCTAGTTAGGCCTCTTCTAGGGGATCGTATCTAGTAGAGTAATCAGACGATTCTTGATGAATATTCTATTATATTATTAATTCCACGTGCAAAACCAGTGAGGACTGAGGGCGAACCCCTTTGTTGTCTCGAATCAAGACATGGAAAAGAAAGAATAAAATGCCCTTCCAATATGTGACGACCTTTAGGGTATAAAGGAGCCCTCACACGAATGCCCATCCCATAACA
>JAOYMZ010038110.1:0-15579 GCA_025802335.1 Pinguicula primuliflora | reverse complement strand
ATGTTATGGCCTCGAACATAGAGAGTGGCGAGGTGCTTCTAATGGCCTCTGACAAAAAACAACAGTTAAAACTCTTGCCGGATGTTGAAACTCTAGCGAACATTCGAATCAAGACTGTTAGGCCATGGAAATTATTAGATGGTAAGCCGGCTAGATGTGCCTGTGTGATTATCAAAGGTATTCCTCTCCAATTCTGGGAAAACAAACTCTTCTCCACCATTACTGACCGCCTCGGAGAACTGATCCAAATTGATCCCCTTACTAGCAGTAGGAAGGAAATGAGGTATGGCAGGTTGCAGATTTTTACCAATTTCGCAGGATGGATAGCGAAGAACATGTTGATAGAAACTGAGGCAACAAACTTCACAATCCTCATCAAAGAAGAACTAAAGGAGACAACTAAGGTCTGGCGGCGAATCTGGCCATCGCTCACTGAAACAGCCACTAAAACAACCACTGAAACAACCACTGAAACAGCCACTAACAGAGGCAAAAGAGTAGGGGATAAACCAGCAACAGATGGTGTCCTTGCTGCACCTAAAATTCCTGCACTAGCACCTCAGTTCACAGTACTCGGCCTAGACTCGGAGGGGTCACACCAGGAGGAAGAAAACCGCATTGTCAACCTCTGTTTGGAGGCATTTCTGAAGGAAATGCAGATGTTCTATGCTGGTTCATCACCTACAGACTCCGGGACGCAACCCTCCGTTCCTGATCTGCAGCAGAATAATGCTATGATAGAACTAACTGCAGGGATAAACTCCCAAACAGTTTCAGTATGCACTCCTGATAATTCTAAACTGGCTGCTCAGACACCAGAAACTGATGAAAGACAACAAACTGTTGGAACATCTGCTGTAGGGACCGAAGTGGAAGAACATCAAGCAGTCCGAGAGACTCATTCGAACCCAGAACACAGAGCAGCAATGAACTTGGATGAAACAGGTCTGGAAACATGACTGAGACTAACCCCCACACTGGCTGCACAGAATAGCAAAACTGATCAGGACTTTGCACTCCAGGAGTTTGGAACTATCCACGAAACTGAAGCACCAGAAACAACCCCCACTGCACTACACCAAGAATCCAAGGCTTCAAATAAACGCAGAAGCTGGGCGGACAGGATAGAAGCAGGCGACTCCGACACTGATTTTTTCTCCAAGCCTCCAGACCCTATGCCAGGGGCCCAACCATAAAACACAGCCTTTGTGATCCTGCAGCAACCACCTACCTTTGCACACATCCAGGACCAAGCACTGCTCCATAAGTCCTTGCAACTTGACCCCACTGCAATGCCATTCTCTCCGCAGTCAAACTACATAGTCCCTTCCTACGACCAGCGGATGTCAGATGCCTCAGTTGAAGAGACTTTCTCTATCCAAGTCTCTAATATCCAAGGCATGAGTTTTGCACAAGCATGGGAGGCTGATCGAGCTGCACATAGTTCTGCCCCTGAAGGCGGTTACTCCTTGAGTGAAAATGAGGCATCTGCTGCCAAAGAAGAGCTCCCTCATTGGTATAGAGAGCCAGTGAAAAGAAACCCAGTTCCTCAGAAGCCACCAGTGAAGACAAAGGACACTGAAAAGAAACCCAGCCCACGGCGAAGCCAGCGCACCCGTGGAAAAAAAAGCACTGAGCCTCATAGACAGTCCAGGATTGTACGCTTCATAACTACGCTCACTTTCGGGACTAGTTTGTATAATCACTTTTACTATCAATAAAACCTCTATTTGAAAAAAAAAGTAAGGATGTTAAAATGAAAAAGGACGGCTTTGTTTGCGTCTCGATGAATGAATGGATGATATCAGACTCAAATATCATGACAGATAAGCACCAACATATCTAATGAAATGGAAAATATAAAAACTGGAATGAGCAGCCAAAAAAATTTCAACTTCATAGTCTCAGTAATTTATCCAAAAGTCAAGAATGACAAAATCTACGACAATTATCAGCCAAAAGAATTGCGCAGGTATTGTTCCAACATTTGAAAACAGTGTAACTTTCACATACCAAAATCATTCTTCTCACTTGGTTATGGCCCGTGCCCTCAGGGCACGGTTCCGAGGTCTAATGAAATAGTACTACAATGACAGTGCTGAAGCAAAAAGGAAGAAAGTGAGAATGTGGAAGAAGAGCAACACAAAAAAAACAAAATCCATATAATAAAGGCCGATGTTAAATTAGCATAGAAAGAGAAAAACTATGAGAACCTCATCGTAATTGAATCGCCATGGCTCCTTGGCTTTTGCTTCTCCAAATTTGGACTGTAAAATCCACCATTCAAGAAAGATCACACATGAACAAACATAGGAAAAATTCAAGAAAGAATCATGAACACATAGGAAAACATAGAAATTTCAAGAAAGAATAATGAACAAACATGGGAAAAGAAATAAAGTAGCAGAACGAAGAGTAAAGCCAAAAGAATCCTAATAGCCCTACGCCACCACCAATCAACTCTAATGTGTATGTTATTTTGTGGGTGAAGCCAAAATTTGAAATGCACAATGCAATAAACTGGAAGCAAAAATTTGAAGCATTAAGGCAAAAAATTCAAATGAACAATGTAATAAACTCGAAGCAAAATTTTCAAGGAGTAGCAATAAAATTTGAAGCAGCAACCAAAAGAAACTTAAAATCAAATGAGCAATGCAATAAAATCCAAGCAGTAGCAAAGCAGTACCAATTTGCAGCAACCAAAAGAACCAAAAGAAACTATGATTAATGAAAAATAAGCAAATTTCAGATGAGCAATGCTATAAAATCCAAGCAGTAGAACAGCAATACCAACGTGCATCAACCAAAAGAAACATTGATTAACGAAAAATAAGCAACGGGAGGTTAATATACAACAATTTTCAGTAATGAAAATTAATACCAATATTTGAGTAGAAGAGGGTGCAGAACAACAACTCGGGGAAGGCTGAATACCACTGCAAAATTTGAATACAAACATAAATTAAAGAAAAGTAGTAGTAGACGTAGTAAAGAAACTTTGCAAAATCTTGCAGTAATAAACTAAAAAAATCAGATTAACCAAAACAGCTGCAACAAAAGAACAAATACATATCAATGAATAAACTAAAAAAATACATATCCTAGCAAAGGCCAAGCATTCGTAATTCCAGTACAAATACATATCCTAGCAAAAGAACAAACGGATAAACGAAAAGAAGAGCCATAGCACGAAACAGAAATTAAGAAACAAACGAATGACATGTTCTTCAATGCAATGAAGAAAACATAGCGACAAACAAACGAATGACACAAAATTGCATGTGCATTAAGCATCGGAAGGGAAAAAAATGGATAGTGAAATTTAGTAGGAATACAAAACATTTGATTGAATTAAGGACATAAGTTGGTTTCGTGACGAGCGAGTAGGATCCGCTTTGCTGCTCCCTATCAATGATGGTGGATATTGAATCGATCAAAACCATATCATAAGAATTGAAAATGAAAAATCATATGATATTGTATCAGACACACATTAGTTTGATTATAAAAACAAAAGACAGGAAAATAAATTTGAAACAGGGATTCAACATTATGTTCCCACAAATTAGTGTTCATGAGAAAATTATGTATGTCCTAAACCTACCGAAAAGGCCAAAAAATACCAACAACAAATAACAATCAATTGAAAATTTTGCTGTCTACTGTTTCGTTGACCTTAGATTGCAGAAAGAGGGAGATTACCTGCCACAAACATGAACTCCTCTTTGATTCAGAAGACAACTATGCGTCCGTTGCTCTGGAGTTTTGTCAACAAATGGGTAATCTTGCAGAAAAGAAAAATATTGATTTTCGTTCACAGGAATGAAACACGAAGCAAACTCCTATTTAATTGTGCGATTGAGCAAGATATGCATCTTATCAAGAAAGTAAAGGCACGACACGAATGAAACACGAAGCAAACTCCTATTTAGTTGTGCGATTGAGCAAGATACGCATCTTATCAAGAAAGTAAAGGCACGACATAATAAGCAAAATTTAAGAATCATCATTTTAATACGAACATACCCCGAGCACATGCAGAGGAAGGAGAGGAAAAACTATAATTGTAACTCCACCAAAGAAACCAAGAATATCCCCAAAGAAAGCTAAGAGATCTTCGAACATTCACCTGTGACGATCGATCAATCGGCTATTTGCGTCAAATTAGCATACCAATGACGTTGTTACTGATTTGGCATACATCCATCCTCGAACAAAAAGTTTCCCACTAAATCAAAATCCTGCAGAATTCACAGAAATAAAATGGAAATAAAATATACATAAATGTCTCTATGTGAGTGTGCCTGCACAATTAGCAGGTTCACCGAATCCATATAACAAACCATGAGGCAGAAAGTGCATAAGAGTTTTTTTTGGCAAGTAGTAAATAAGAGTTAATTAAAATGCTGTAATCTCAAAATATAAAATGGCCAGGTGCAGACTACAATTTTTACAAATAATTCATTACCTCTTCTAGGATAAGTAAACCGTAGAAGAAGAGAAGTCGCCAAATTAATGAGAGAAATCAAGCTCCAATTCAGTAACCCAGCTGCGTACGTAAGTCAGACCATAAGAGCTAACAAATAAAACAGGAAAAAAAAATTGAAACATAATTCAAGGAATAAGATATTAGTGCTATATACCTGTCAGAAGCAGCAGGGGTAAAATAAACCCAGTCAAGACTCTACCCATTTTTGTTCCTCTCTATAACTTACCCACATCGTCAAATCTCGAAATGTCTATCATAGCAACCTATCAAGAATATTAGGAAACCACCCTGTTCGAGAAATTGAGAACAATCAACTCTTCTGATGAAGAAACTCAAGCTCGGAGAAACATCAACAACTTCGTGAGTATGTTCGATTTTCAAGAAATAATTTGAATACTCTGCTCAAGTCCCCCGAAACTGAACCAGATAGATCAAATTCTAACAAAAATGTAAAATCAAGTGAGGTATGATGTCATATCCCGGAATTCGGATGTGGAGAGATCGGTGCCGGAATGGGGGCGTGTGAGTCGGAGGTCAAGAAGAAGAAGAGCTCGGAGGATGTCCATGTTATCAGATGCTGATGGTGAAAGAAAATGTTTGATAATATAATTAATATTTTGTAAGGAATGCGTGTATGGCATGAGAAAACGTGTATGTGGAGTGAATGTATAAACCAACGAGTGGCTGGAATGAAAGTTTAGTTTTGAAGTTGAAAATATCTATTTCCGTCTCAGATTTTTTCTTCTCCCTCAAACTTCGTCGACAGTTATCTCCCATTTCGTCTATATCTCCCTCATCAGTTCGTTTGTAAATCTCGAGCCTACGACAGTGGTATCGGAGCTGCAGTTTGTAGATCCACCACCAAACGGCACAATAGCTAAAACAAGAAGCCAGTCAGCGAAAGCCATGGTTGATCCGTCCAAGCAAACTCAGGTAGAAAAAAACAGCAGTAAGCCTCCAGGTGAGACGTCTTCGGAGGCTGAGGTGAATCCAGGTGGTAGCCCTGTGAATTATGACGCAGTAATTGCAGAGATGCGCAGCAATATAAATGCTTTACAGGTTGCTCAGTTGAGCCAAAAGTCCCAGATCAACACTGTCCTGGAGTGGGTGAAGACTCAAATGCCACCCCAACCCTCTATCCTGGGAGAAGTTCCCGTCAAGCCTAATCTGGCTGCGGTCCCCAAGGAGCAGCAGGGTCAAGTGAGGAATGACAGTGAAGATTATTATGAAGAAGAGTATGATTATGAAGGATCTGGAAGAAGAAGAAAGGATAAGATGCCTTTTGCTAAGCTACCGAAGTTTAGTGGTAAGAACCCTTGTTCATGGATTGAAATTTGTGAAGAATATTTCTCAATCTACACTGGAATTAAATATCATGAGAGATTGGCATTTATTCGGGTATATTTGGAAGGGGATGCTGATGTTGGTTCAGGAGTTTAAAGTATTCTAGACCTACGGATTGGAAGGATTTTGTTGAAGCTGTGATTAATAGATTTGAGATGGGTGATGCCAGCAATGTTTTGGATTCCTTCATGTGTCTGAAGCAGGGGAGTCATGAGTCGTTGGAGGAATTGCTTAAAAGGTTTGATTCCCTAGCATCATCAGTTATGGTTGCATATCCAGATTTTAAAGAGAACTTTTATCTAGAGAAATTCGTGGGAAGTTTACAAGCTGAGTTGCGTGCTGCAGTGAAATCTAGGTCTCCTACAACTCTGAGAGCAGCTATCACCATTGCCAAACAGCAAGAGTTTGCTGTTAACTCCCTGATCAGTAAGGTTGCTTCTGGAGCTCTAAAAAAAATGGGACCTAAGCCGAGTACTCGTGGATTTCCTGGTGGCCAAACCATGTCCAAAATTAAGGTTCAGAATCCTCAGTTCAAAAAGAAGATCCTGACTGATGCTGAAGTAAAGGACCGAATTGAAAAAAAGCTATGCTTTAAATGTGGAAAACCATTTTCTCCGGGTCATCAATGCAGTACAAAAGCTTATTCTTTGGAAGCTGTTTCAGAGGATCCTCTTGAGTTTTTGGAGGAAGGGAATGATGGGGAAGGTGAGGAGGAGCCAGTGATCGGAGCTAAAGAAGAGGAAGGGAGTTTATCTGTCAATGCTCTAGCGGAAATTGTGGATTGAATACATATAGAGTAAAGGGGACCTATAAAGGAGAGCCACTACATATTTTGGTTGATGGAGGCAGCTCACACTGCTTCTTGGATAAGAAATTTGCGGACAGAATGCAGCTAGCATTGGAGTATGTTAAGCCATTGATCATCGAAGTAGCTAATGGAATTAGGAACATCAGTGATACTAAATGTCAAAATTTTACATGGGTGATGCAAAATATGGAGTTTCAATGCAGTCCTAGGGTTATTACATTGGGCAACTTTGATTTAATACTTGGAGGGGAGTGGCAGAAGGGATTTGATCCTGTTTCCTACAATTACAATGATATGGTGGTTGCATTACACTTCAATCGGAGACCTTTGCAAATTCAAGCCATCCGAAGCAAGGATGAACTTAAGGTGATCTCTGCCCAGAAAATGACCAAGCTAATTATGGGAGGATCAGCTACTGCAATTGGAAAGTTATACTCCTTGCAAGAAGGGGATGAAACTATTGATACCCACTCGGCTCCTAGTTCTGGTGAGAAGGAATTTGAAACAATATTGAGGGACTTACTAACTGAATTTAATGATGTGTTTCAGGAGCCAACAGGATTACCTCCAGTGAGAGGAGTGGAACATGGCATAGCACTTATTCCTGGAGCTGTTCCAGAGAAGCAGGTTCCCTACCGTACTCCCTATTATCAAAAGGATGAGATTGAAAAGATAGTTGCTGAGTTGTTGAGCAGTGGCCTGATCCGAAGAAGCCAAAGTCCCTATGCTTCTTCAGTGATTTTGGTGAAGAAAAAGGATGGGGGCTGGAGGATGTGCGTGGACTACAGGTATGTCAATTCTATGACAGTGAAGAACAAGTTTCCTATTCCAATTATTGATGAATTATTAGATGAATTGCATGGAGCTGTCTGTTTTAGTAAGCTGGATTTGAGATCAGGATACTTCCAAATTCGAATGTTGGAGGCTGACATTTACAAAACCAGTTTTATCACACATCACGGACAGTTTGAATTTGTGGTTATGCCATTCAGTTTGTGTAATGCACCTTCAACATTCCAGAGTCTCATGAATCAAGTTTTTGAGAGCTATATAAGGAGGTTTGTTTTGGTGTTTTTCGATGATATTTTGGTGTATAGTAAGACCCAGAAAGAGCATATATCACACTTAAAGACTGCGCTGGAAGTAATGAGGCAGAATGAATTAAATGCTAAGTTGTCAAAGTGTTCTTTTGGAAAAGATACTATTGAATATTTAGGACATGTGATCTCTGGTGATGGAGTTGCTACTGAAAAATCTAAGATTAAAGCTATTGTGGATTGGCCTCGCCCTAGCAATCTGAAATCCTTGAGAGGATTTCTGGGCCTCACAGGTTATTATAGGAAGTTTATTCGAGACTATGGTGCTATAAGTAAACCTCTCACGCAGCTACTTAAAAAAGATGCTTTGGGTGGACAGAGGAGGCAGAACTAGCTTTTAAGGAACTGAAAAGAGTTATGTGCAAAGTTCCAGTTCTGGCATTACCAAATTTTCAGCAGGAATTTGTGGTAGAAACTGATGCTAGTGACAGGGGAATTGGAGCAGTCTTGACTCAAAATGGCAGACCTATTGCTTATTTTAGTAAAGCATTGGGGCAGAGGCAGCAGAGTTTGTCTATCTATGAAAAGGAGCTTCTAGCAGTGGTATTAGCTGTGAAGAAATGGAGCTGTTATTTGCTGGGAGCAAAGTTTGTGATCAAAACGGATCAGCAAGCCTTAAAGTTCCTGTTGGAGCAAAGACTAACTACTCTAGTGCAACAAAAAATGGCTGCAAAGCTGTTGGGTTATGATTATTCTGTTCAGTATAGGAAAGGTAGAGAAAATAAAGCTGCTGATGCTCTATCACGTTTTGGACCTGAAATTCTACCTAATTGCAGTCATATCTCGGTGAGTGAACCTGTTTGGGTTGAGGAGGTGGTCAAGAGTTATGAAACAAATGAATTACTTTCAAAGATTATGCAGGCTAAGGCGATGGATCCTAATAGTTATCCAGAGTATCAGATGCAGAATGGAATTTTAAGGAAAGGCCGAAGTATTTGCATTGGTAAGGATGAGAAGTTAAGAACTAAACTCTTATCTGATTTCCATGATTCGGGAATGGGTGGTCATTCTGGGATGCAAGCTACTTATACTAGAATTAAATCCTACTTTCACTGGCCGAATCTAAAAAAAGATGTAGAAGATTGGATTAGACAATGCCATACCTGCAGCAGCAGCAAACCGGATTCTTCTGCTCATGCGGGACTCTTGCAACCACTGGAGATTCCTGCTCACCCCTGGAGTAGTATTGGAATGGATTTTATCGAGGGCCTGCCTAAATCAGAAGGGAAATCAGTCATATTAGTGGTTGTGGACAGATTTACAAAGTATGCACATTTTATGTCCCTGCCTTATCCCTACAACACTGAGATGGTGGCAAAAATTTTTATGGACAATGTTTACAGGTTGCATGGAATGCCAGATGAAATTGTATCTGATAGGGATAAAATTTTCACTAGTCACTTGTGGGAAGAATTAATGAAGCTATCAGGAATCAAATTGGCCATGAGTTCTGCTTATCATCCTCAAACTGACGAATAGACGGAGAGGGTGAATCAGTGTCTAGAAACGTACCTGAGATGCATGAGCTCGGATAAACCTCATTGCTGGCATAAGTGGATTCCTCTTGCAGAGTTTTGGTACAACACAACTCATCATACCAGTGCCGGAATGACCCCATTCCTAGCTGTGTATGGTTATGAACCACGCCATATTAATGTACCAGATTTTTCTGCTGTTCAGGGATCCGCTGTTCAGCACTTCTTACTGCATAGGGAACAAGTGCAGCAAGTACTTAAACAGAACCTGATTTCTACAAGGGAGAGAATGAAAATGAATGCTGGCAGAAGGAGGGTTGAAAGACAATATCAGGTTGGAGATAAGGTATATCTCAAACTACATCCTTACCGGCAAAACTCAGTGCAATTCCATAGGAATATGAAGTTGTCTCCGCAATTTTACGGTCCTTATGTGATTTTGGAGAAAATAGGCACTGTGGCTTATAGATTGGATCTTCCACCGGGCTCTAAAATTCATCCAGTATTTCATGTCTCCTTGCTGAAAGAGAAGCTCAAAAGCAAGAATAAGTTGGCTGAAACGCTGCCAGAAGCAGGGGTTGATGGAGAATTCATTATATACCCGCAGCGAGTCCTTCATTCGAGAGTTATACCTGGGCGTGCAGGACCTCGGAGACAATTGCTGATTTCTTGGAGTGGCTCAAATGCAGAACAGGCTACTTGGGAGGATGAAAATTGGGTTAAGTCAAATTTCCCTAAATTTAATCCTTGGGGACAAGGATCTCAAAATGAAGGGGGCAATGTCATATCCCGGAATTCGGATGTGGAGAGATCGGTGCCGGAATGGGGGCGTGTGAGTCGGAGGTCAAGAAGAAGAAGAGCTCGGAGGATGTCCGTGTTATCAGATGCTGATGCTGAAAGAAGATGGACTTCTGGTTTGGATTAGGAGGGAAACTGTTTTTCTTAAGTTTGATAATATAATTAATATTTTGTAAGGAACGCGTGTATGGCATGAGAAAACGTGTATGTGTAGTGAATGTATAAACCAACGAGTGGCTGGAATGAAAGTTTAGTTTTGAAGTTGAAAATATCTATCTCCTGTCTCAGATTTTCTCTTCTCCCTCAAACTTCCTCTATAGTTATCTCCCATTTCGTCTATATCTCCCTCATCAGTTCGTCTGTAAATCTCGAGCCTACGACATATGTCAGTGAATTGTGATGAATACAATTGACCGCATGGGGAATTTTTTTATATAAACGAAAGAAGTCTCTTGAAGCTCCAATTCAGTATCCCAGCTGCGTACGTAAGTCAGACCATAAGAGCTAACAAATAAAACAGGAAAAAAATTGAAACATAATTCAAGGAATCCCACCAATAAGATATTAGTGCTATATACCTGTCAGAAGCACTAATATCGAAACCAGCCATTGGCATTGCCGGTGGATTCAAAACCAGCCAAAAAAGTGTACCCAAAACAAATGCGCTGACCAGTCTTCATGAGGGAGCGGATCTCAGTGATTTAAAAATTCTCATTCCCGGTCAACAATCGTAAACAATATCAGCAGTTTCCGGAAGCAACAGAACCAAACTGAGTCAACCACATTCATGAACTTACCTCACCGCAGCAAAACTGAGTTATTTCGATGAAGTGCACTTGAACGCAGTGCGGGGTTTGAACGATGGAAGAAGCAAAAGGCGGTGGTTGAAAGAAGTGAGGCGTGTCTGGGAGTGGGTAGCGGCAGAAGCACCTTGGCATGTGATTGCGTGTGTGAGTGTATGAGGTTAAGGGTTCGAATCTCGATATCGGCTTCGGCTTCCCTCGTACGAAAAAATAATAAGAGTAAACGTTGTGGCATGAAAGACTCCAAGAGTGATGCAAGTTGGATGGTCGTGTTTACCTGCAGCTTCCACGGGTGATAAAGAAGTTACTTTAGTGGGTGCTAGGGCTGTAAACGAGCCGAGCTCGAGCTCGGCTCATGAGCTTAACGAGCCGAACTCTGTGTTCGAGCTCAGTTTGAGCCCGTTTGTGAGCGACTCGTGAGCTTGTTCGCGAACAAGCTCACGAACCAAGCTCACGAGCTTTATATTATTTATTATTATTATTATTATTATTATTTTTATTTTATTTAATATATACATAAAAATTAAATAATATAATATTATTATGTTAAAGTTCGCGAGCGGCTCATTAAGAGCTCGCGAACAAGCTCGAGCTCGTTAAGATTGTTCGCGTGAATAGAAGTTTGGGCTCGAGCTCGAGCTCGTTAAGGTTTTCGAGCCGAACGAACGAGCTTTTATCGAGCCGAACTCGAACTTGTTCGCGAACGGCTCTGTGAAAAATAGATAAGTGACCGCTGACCGGAATAGTCATTGAAGGACCTCTAGGTAGACGATATTAACAGTGTGGCCTTGGCTGTCTTGAGGAAGTAGCAGGCTGATCCTATCGGAAGATGTGCATTTAGGCAAAGCAACATATGCCTGTCTGTGACTAACAATAGGTTCCCGAAGGTCGATCCATACGTACTTCATAGATTGTCCTTGAGCCTTATTTATGGTCATTGCATAAGTTAGACGAACTGGAAATTGGCTCCTAGCCATTTCAAAGGGAGTTCAGATGTAGATGGAGTCAAAAAAATGCGTGGGATGAACCTTAAGTGCCCAGCTTGTTTGCCAGTCAAAATTATCGCCTCAAGCATGCGTGTGTTGCATCGAGTAACCATCATGCATGTACCATTTCATAGACCGCGCTTTGGAGTGACATTCCTTAGGAGGAGGATAGGTAATAAGCTCCGATTTAGAGCTTATTTCATGCATTGTTTTATACCATTTCATGTCCAAAACACTTGGATTATGGTTCAAATCATGCTTATACGTGCTAGGTTGGAGATAAAGACCATATGTTCATACTTTGCAGCATTTCCACCTTATTTCATGCATATGTTGGCAGCAAGTGAGCAGTATGAATTCAAGGTGCATCAGTAGCCATGATGACACATAACAATTCAACAAGACATTCGGATGAGAGCTCACTCATGAGAGCAAAACGCACAAGACAAGCATTCCATGCCTTAAAAGAATTTGAGCCAAAGTTGCAACTAGCTTTCATAAGGATTGTGTGAAGGAGAGCCAACCAAATCCCATGCTAATACAAGGCTTACAAACAAGGTTGAAAAAGCCAAGTTCTGTGGCCCCATTCACTATTCATCCGATAATAGAAATCCTCTTTGCCTTGTTGAGTTTTTGGAGGGAAAAGGAGAGTTTTGGGAGCTTACAACTCCCCAAAGATATTTTCCAAGGCAAAACAAGAAAGATGATATACACTCAATTTGAGGCCACTATTCAACATATTGGAGAAGAAAAGCTCTTGGGAGAAAAGAAGAAGAAGGACACATCACTCATCCAAGAAGAAGACTTGACTTTTCTTTCCTTGTTTTTGAACTTATGGCTGTACTTTGTGTTGTATTTCTGTTTTCTCAACTCCATGCTCTAAGCATGGGCTAATCTCCTTGGCTTGAGGCTCGGTTGAGTTTCACTATGTATACATTTTGATGAATTATTTACCTATCATGTTCTAGCTTGTTGAACGTCAATGGATGTGCTTGTTTTTCTCTTTGAATGGATTCTAGTGCACGAGTTTTCATTCATCTAGGTAGGATCTGCCCAGTAACTCGACCACAGGCTAGATTCCGACATAGGGCACACAAACATTATCGTCCTTGGAATAGTCCACCCCAAACTTGCAATGCCACATATAGTTATAGTCATGGGACGTGCTCAAAGTCACCAATACACGTCTGGTGGAGGTTGAGATCGGTGAAATCCAGACGTCGAGGTCTAGAGCAACTGTAGTCTTGCCCGTGAGCTGTAGTTGTATTTGAGTCTTGTGGTGTGAAAGAAACAAGCTGAATGTATATGAGTAGATAGGTTGTCATGTTGCATAGTGAGATAAAATACCTTGCCTCGAGCTATTCTCCCTAAAGTGTTACTGTTTTATCTTCTGTTCTTGTTAGAGATTAATTGTTGGTGACAGCATTTGAACAAAATTCTCCTGTTTGAGTTAGATTAGTTGTCTTTCAGTTCAGTTAAGTTTCTATTGTAGATTAGAACTCAAATCTGATGCTTAGTTACCCTGAGAGTGAATGTGAACAAAGCATGTTTAAGTCCTACTCCTTTGGGAGATGACCTTTACTCACAAGTAATGATACTACTTGAGACTGTGTATACTTGCACAAGTTAGCACCCATCAACTGGGCAACCCCTTGAAATGAGTGCAACCTGGATTGGCAGCATTAAGCATTAAAGTGCTGTGGAAAATCTTGATTAGCATACTGAGTGCAGCCTGGATTGGCAGCATTAAGTATAACAAGCAAAATATAAAGTAAGAGTTGAAACTTCATGTAGGGATCGTTCTATGATGCGTTCAGGGGGTTCAGTAGGATAGTAGCCAATACGATGCATGCCAGGCAAATGTACGTGCAATCGTTTCACGGAGGGGAACTCTTGATACATAGGTGTCCAAGGATCTTCCAAGTTGCTTCATGTGGTCGAATGTATCGAGAATCAAGATACTGCTGGATCTCATTCGTTTCTCCCAATAAAACGGTGGTCCGATCATGTCCCTTGTAAATGTACTTATGAATATATTTGACAAACTGAATGCTAGCATAGACTTCAACATTTATATGATAGTTCTATTTGCATGCCAAGAAAGGATTGTAAGGCACGACACGGCTGTTGTTGAGGATTCATTAGTACCTATATTGCGCCGATGATAGGTAAGGTAACCGTCCTCTCCAAGGGAAGTTGGTCGGGCAAAAGGTCATTGACATTTTTTGGTGCACCGTTTGTGCTTCATGCAGGGCATGGTGGGATTAGCTAAACCACAAGAAGTATCATATATATACCATTGCATAGACCGCACTTTGGAGTAACATTCCTTAGGAGGATGATAGGGTAACCTACTTTTAGCTCGAGACAGAGAGGAGGCAAACCCAGTGGACTGAGTGTGTTGGGCAATTCATTGGATAGTGGTTCCTAATGGTAGGGTTGGCACTGGACATCTGTGAAATTTTTCGATAATGAGATAGGTGTACGATGCACTGGGGAAGGTTGATAAGTACCTAATTATGGCTTATTTCATGCTTTATTTTAGCCCATTTCATGCCCTAAACACAAAGATCATAGTTCAATTCATGCTCATTTCCATTTTATTAAGGAACCGAGTACATGTTCATATTTTGTAACAACTTGTGCTTAATTCACTACACATTATGATAGGATTAATCAAGAAAGCCAAGGGACTGATTTTGGAGTCATCCTATCAAGACTTAGCTGAAAAACTGCCCAGAATTCCGCACAAGTCCGACTCAACTCATCGAAGGGACCACTTCAACCCATGATACAAGGGCCCATGGTCTGCTCAAAGCCACTGCAGTTTCAGGCCCGTTTGACCACTTCAAATATGCTTATACAAGGCTAGGAATCAGTGC
This sequence comes from Pinguicula primuliflora, assembly GCA_025802335.1. NCBI lineage: Eukaryota > Viridiplantae > Streptophyta > Magnoliopsida > Lamiales > Lentibulariaceae > Pinguicula > Pinguicula primuliflora. The sequence continues at coordinate 897 of JAOYMZ010038110.1, read as the reverse complement.
CGTACGGAACTGGAAAGAGCCACCCACTCCTCCAAAAGTTGTCTTACCATTTTGAGAAAGAAGTTTGGATTTACATGTCTTCCCTTGCACAGCTCATATCTCATTCACTCGTTCATGGTCAAAGCTGTAATTTCACCAGGAGAGAGATGGAAGACTCTTCTACAAGTTCTATGTTTGCATCCAAGCCATTTGGGACGTGTATGGTCGAGATCAAAATTGTGACAGCATCCTTGATGCAGATCGCGAGTAAAGACTGATACAGCCCTTTCTAAGCTGATATCTCAGCAAATACTTAGAGGACACGAGGGTAAATTCCAACCGCTGCTAGCCCTTGAGCTCTTGAACAAGTTCTCTTTACACTTTGAAGAGATTTAACGTAGCAAAGACCTACTTTGAAGCACGACTTTACAATGTATGCAAACTGGAGCAATGTCTGAAAGGTCCTTGTAAAAAGTGTGTTGTTCCAGTAAAAAGCTGAAGGGGCCTGATAGTAAAAGACTAAAAACACATACCCTAACCAGCAAAGACCTCATTTCAGCAGTGAGACACACAGATTAGGAGCGGACTCGGGAGCTACTTTGGAGGCGTAGAAAGAAGGAAGGAGAAGAAAGGAGTTTCATCATCCGAGAGAAAAAGGGCCATTATTTTCCACTTCTGCTTGGTTTCTATGGCTTTATTTTGTATTGAATCATTGTATTTGGATGCTATTGCTCTTTTCATGAGCTAAACTTTGTAGCCTGAGGCTCGGTTGAGCCTCCTTATGGAATCATGCCTTTTTAGCTTATGAAAGGGTTCTAGTTTAGTTTGCTTTGTATGGTTCTGCTTGCTTATCACTTGGGTGTGGTTAGGGCCCGAATTCACACTCCATTTAGGTGGGTTAGATTGGAAACAAGCTCA
>JAOYMZ010038099.1:0-15580 GCA_025802335.1 Pinguicula primuliflora | reverse complement strand
CTGCAAACACTTTTCAATTTTTTAATGAAAGTTACTTTTTTCAAAAGACCTTCTGAAAAGTTACTTCTGCATAAGCATAAGAACTTGCAAACACCCCTAAATATCTGGGGCCACAGCAATGTGTCCAATCTGCTCCCACATCGTCATTCGTCCATTTCGTCCATTTCGTCCATTTTCCTTCGTGCAATATAATATAGATGGCCGGCCTGTCATATATAAAAAAAAAGTATAGATGGCCGGCCTGTTCACAAAACGGCTAAAATAACGATGGCTGGCCCAGTTCCACTATTCCTACCCTAACCGTTTGTCCCGACCCGTCCAGCTGCAGTGCACCTTCCCCCACCGGATCATTTTCAAAATCCAGACAGCCAGTAAGACTTTCTAGCCGTTATACACATTTAACTCCGTCTTTCTCCGTGTCTCCTTCTTGGCTACTAGTACGCAGAATATCTACTTCCCCGATTGCCCAGCCAGAATCTATCGCCAATTGTTCGAATTCTCTTCTGTAATCCGGTAGCGGGACTTGAGATAGATATGAAGGGAGTAAAAGGAAAGTTACTGAAGAAACTCCATACAGTTAAGGCAATTGGGTACCTCAAACCAGAAAGGATTCTTCAGGTAACTGCATTAGAATTCTATTCAAATGCGTCGGCGCTAAAATCAAGCTCTATTTCTCGTGTGCCATTGCTGTCCATTCATGAACAGCCCATGAAACCGCCGGACGAGAGCTCATTGGAAGTTCAAGAACCGAGATTTGATGATGATGATGATAAAGAGAATGCGAGAATGGAAAAGAGGTCTAAAATAGCTGAATCTGAGATTGTGGTGGAAAAAGAATTCGCCTTTATTGAGAGGAATACTGCTCCTTTATCAGAGATTGATATTGCATCGTTCAGACCACCGGATATGAATTCCGGAACCCTTTTTGATCCCAATCTTCTCGCCGCTTTTGAGCAGGCAGTAATGGAAGTTAAGTCTCGGATTGCAGGGGTGACATCACGAACTGAACCCCTCAAATCAGTACAAGATAATGAGCATAACCCACTGCAAGAATTTTCTCTCAAGTCACCGCCGGGAGGAAGTGAATCTATCATTCTCTATACCACGAGCATCAGAGGAATCCGGAGGACATTTGAAGATTGCCAGAAATTAAAGTCCCTATTACAAAACCTTAAACTTATGTTCTTCGAGAGAGACGTGTCGATGCATTTGGAATTCAAGCAAGAGTTATGGGGTATGCTGGGACTCCAAGTGGTGCCTCCAAGATTGTTTGTTAAGGGAAGGTACATTGGTGGAGCAGAGGAGGTTCTGAGACTGCACGAGCAAGGGAAATTTAAGCTGCTGGTTGAAGGGATCCCAGTTGATCAGAATGAAGGCCCTTGTGAAGGGTGTGCTGAATTTAAGTTCATCGTATGCTTCAACTGCAATGGGAGGAGGAGATTTGTGGAGGAAGGAGATGGAGAAAGGAAGAATTGCTTGGAGTGTAATGAGAATGGGTTGATGATTTGCCCCTTTTGTTGTTGAGGTGTGTTGATCATTTCTATTTACATACATCCATTCCCTTTGTGTGCAAGCAAGTGCAAGTTCTCCCATATGTATGGTGTTAACATCTTTGTTCTTTCGTGTACATATGACCTTCCTGATTTTTCTCATCTCAACTGATTAAGAAAGCTTGGCTTAGTGGTATGGGAATGTCACTAGTTCAAATCCTTTCAGTTACATTAACTATAAAAAAAATGGATTAAGAAGGCATTGCTACATTGCTTCATTACGGAGATTGTAGCTCAATATTATTCTCCTCTGTTGAATGTGTTTCTCATGGAAACAACAAATCACATTTGAATTAATATTTATTACGAATCAGACTCGTGGCGTGGCTGTATTTTTTTTTTTCAGAAATGTTAATCGTATCGAAAATAGAATATATGACCGAAATCAAAATTCTTATCATTTGTGGTATTGATTATCCGGTGCTTGACTTCGAACTGAGAAGTATATAACTTTCTCTTAAACATCTACAAAATAACTTTTCTTTTACACTTATTTGTTCTCGGCTATATCTTTACCCCAGATCCCATCTTCCATCTTCATTTCAAGCATGCAGCCCCTAGGTCCTACAAAGTTTGGTATTGATCTGCTCTTAAAGAACAATAATGCCATTTGTTTTATTATATAACCTATAAATAACCCCTAATCCTAAATAATGTGCTTAGTCTAGACTTGAATCCTATTATTATGCCTCATCCAAACCACTCTCATTTTAGCCCATTATTTGTGACATGGAAGAAAGTAATGAATGGTAGTGAACATCGTTTACATGGATGCATGACGCATCGGTACTCTTGAAGCTCGCTGCATAATAACTGGTTTAAGGACTGTGCTTTGACAAGGTATCCATAGAGTGTTATTCGTTGATGTTATGTTACTTTCTTTACGTTTTAGCTGCATTACTCATCTTACTTCTGGCCCTGTGAATGGCAAAATTGTTCCTTTTTATTTGGCATTCTTTTTTCGGATGGAAGATTTCCCGAAAAAAGAGGTAATCTGAACTTGTTCTCCTATATATAATGCATCTATATATGTCATTCAGCCATTTTGTGCCCTATAACTTGTTATTTACTGAAAACTTACATTGCTGCACCTTAAAATAGTTTAGTGATGTTTCTATTTGCTACATGTTTAAGCTGCTTAATTGTTAGGAAGACACCTATATGCATTTCTATCAGATCTCGATGCATGATATGAATTATTCCCTTGTTCTGTATTTGGACCGCCGGTTTCCACGTATAAATGCTGAAGAATTGCGTTATACTTGGAATGCTTTATACTTTGTTTAAACCATGAAAGGTTGAACAAAGATTGAAGCAATAGACTGACTGATGAGGAAAGGCACCATTGGCGAACGAAGGCGCATTCAAATTACACGTTCACAATGCACCTCAGGGAAAACGTTGCGCACGTGAAGAAAACTAGAGGCGCTGCTTCAAGTATTAATGGGGCAAAACCAGGGAACTATTGATAGATTTTTCACCTTCCATTGCTGCTGGAGAATGTGTTCAATCTGCAGGGAACAGATGCAACTAATTCATGCTGCATCATTGATGTGCTCTTTCGATTATGTTATCTGCTAATGAATTGGTATTAGTCTCCACCATCTCTGGGGTACGATTGTGAATTGGTGTAACTTATTGCTCTATATTGTCACCTACGGTTTTAAAAAAACGTTGGGCGTTCCCTGTACGTTAGGTGGTGCCGCCTCTTACGGCCGTCAGCAAATTTAATTTATTTTATTTACATATACTATATTTTAAGCATATTGTCCCTGAATGTCTAGACCGTGCCCAGTAGGGAGAACAGAGTTGCCAACAGATCTAAAATTCAGAGAAAGTTGGTGACTGTTAAAACATGGAGAAATCTGTATAAAAACGTGCTTTGATTCTTGAACACCAGAAAGATGGGAATGACAGTAGGTACCACAAGTTTGGTACACCAGGAATTCTTTACCGGGGACATTGTTCTTATCAAACCACTCTTCACTATAATCTCTATCTACCATCCATCAGGTTCTGCTAATCAAGCAAAAAACAAACAACTCGTTGCACCTCGTTCAATAATATGATGTTCAAATTCTCAGATCTGTTGTCCATGTTCCTTGAACACTGGGATGCTTGGTGACATGCCTTGTCCGGAGCTTGATCACCTTCCTCCCCTGGGAGTTCCTCAACCTCATGGCACACTGAAGTACATCTTCCGGGGTCATGTTCTTGACACAGACAACGCGCTCATTCTTGTTTTCTGAATGACAAATGAACGACAAAGCTTAACTCCTTCTCATAAGAAGTCCCGTTCCGTATTATAGAATCTCAGAAGTCAGAAATATGGTCATTGAACTTTAAATTCGATTTAAATTTATGTCGAAGACAAAAAAAACAAGTTTATTAGTTCATCCGATTCTTCATAGGAAAAAGGATATATGCCACGCTGCCTGAATCTCCGAGACCCATTTTCATCATTGGCATATCGAATAGAGAGGATCAAGCATGCTTTCATTTTTTGAACCATATCATCAAAGATACATCAGGCAAGTTAAATAATATCAATAACACGTTTACAATATGGACTAGGCAAAAACGTTCTCTTCAATGATAATATTTGAGAAAAAGGAGAGAGAGGGTGAAGGAGAGATCTCACGGTATAATCCTTTCAAAAGAGGATGATAACCTCTGTTTAGCTCAGTGACCACCTCAAGCTGGGGATTCATCTCCTTAAATTCTGGCAGATGAGATTCCATGAATGCCCTGAACCATACAAATGTACTGTTAGACAAGTTGATAAACAATTACGTTTCCCACTACAACATAGCCCCTGCCATAAATAATTCTGAATACCAAGAAAACAAACAGAATCATAATTCATTATCATGTATAAGTTGAATAAACTAGGAATATTTCTTATCATGTATGCCATTTTACATGAGAGTGCTATTCCTTCATGGACGGATGGCTGAAGAGCAACTTCTAAGGAGGGCATCACAATACTAAATCGGTCCAAGTCAGAATGCGCTGCATATTTAAACCTTAATGGGATTAATGAGATGGCATAAGAATGGCGTGCTAACTCATTAAAACAACTAATCCTTCCTGGATGACGTGCAATGGCTGAATACTCAATAGCTACAATCCTCTCTAACAACATAGATTGAACCCATCGTCTACACCAAACATATACGGTTTCACCTCAAAGTATGTATTATTTCCTCAACACTGACTCAATTACAAGCTGAAGTATCAGAACTTCTGATTCAGAAGGTCTGAAATAGCTACAGGTCGTCACTTCATTAAACTGGTAAACCAAAAAGTTGTCACTGATTTACCAGATGTGTGACGCTTTCAGCAATTATCATTTCCCCCTCAAAATCATCTCTTTAATTAATTAAACCTAAAAATTTAATCTTCTCGACCATTACGCATTTCCTTCATTGAAATGTTGTCAAATTTCCGGAACATAATCGGAAGAATAAAAAGACAATCACAAAGAATGCAAATTTTCCACACAAGAAACAAGAAAAAAAATGATTCACCTGATGCCTCTGCTACTGCCGCCCCAATTACAGTAGCTGACAACAAGCTTTTTCAATTGCCAAACACCTCTTAACGACATCTTTGCCTTTTCACACACCCTATACCAAAAGATTCGAGTTGAGCTCGGAAAAAATGGAGCTAATTGCTTCCTGGAGCAATGGAACCGACAGCGACGATGAGAGAATAATTTAGACATATTTGGAGTTAATTTTTTTTGTTGGGGCCTATTATTTTTATGAAAAATTTAAAATTGGGCCCGGACCGTAGTATGGGCTGGCACTCCCTAATTCCGCCCTTGCTAGAGGTCCCTAAATAGGCGGGTCAGGCTGATCCGTCTTGTTTTATACAGGCGGATTGAGTTTTGAAACCCAGCTTACCTGTTTTATAAATATGGATCGAGCCACGCTAGGACAGTTTACAAAATGGGCTAGGCCAACCTGACCTGCAAAAAAATGGGATGAGTCCCAACTTGAATGGGTTTTGAAGGATAGACCTATTTGATCTGTTTTTTTATTTATTTTTTATTGTTTTTATCTCACTTAAAAAAAATTAACATAAATATACAATGAAATATAGGAGAAAATGGAAAGAAACATCCGGAGTTAGGTTTATTTTGATTTTTGAATTTTTGACCTAATTAATTTTTATTACATTAGGTTATAAATTTAAAAAAAAAAATTAAAAACAGATTGGACGGAACAATCTAACCCCAACCTGACCTATTTTTAAGTATATGTCAGTCTTATCCATTTACAATATAGGTACATCCAAACTCGAAAAAATTGGGTAGGACCTGGTTGATCCAGTGTGATTAGTGACCTCTAGTCCGTCCCATGATTTATTAGGTTAAAAACACGCGCTCACTTGACCCGGTTCAGATTTATTTCCTTTTTCTCTAATAAAGAAACTACGAAAATGTATTCAACTCCTCTCTACTTGCTGACAGCATTGACACAGCGGCCATTCCACTCCCTTCACGCCTTCGCAAATGGAACCACTAAAAGTAATTTTTCCCCAAGATTTGTTGTAATTGAACGAGTATCGTTGAGCATCGTTGTAATTCAGAGGTTATGAAATTTTTTTTTGTTTCATCAATTTTCCCTTGAAGTTATAGTTATCCGAAACTGTTCCGATTTTTTGTTCTTGGCATTTTTACAATATTATCTTCATTGAGATAATATAATTTCTCGATTCTCTTTATGAATTCTTACTCACCTAGTGTGTTCTACTGTGTTAGCATACTGATCTTCTTTTGCGGATTCCGTTGATTGTTTGCGGTGAGGTTATAAATGTTCTAGGGAAATTTTTGTGTTAGCGGCGTCGGGTAATTGTTAGCTTTTCTAAGCGAGTTGTCTAAATCTGTTATTTTGTATTTCATTCGAAACAATTTGTAATTTTTGCTCGAAAGAAACGATCTTTCCAATTGTCCTGGCGATTGTTATGCTATCAGTTGATCTGCGACACATTTGGAGCTGCATGTTTCCACCTTGCAAGAATTCTTCTTTCTATTTCTGAATGAGATTTATTGCCTTTATGGGTATTTGACTAATTTTTGTGTTAGGGTTTTTGGATGTTGGGGTGGATATACAGCTAGGTTATTGATTGTTAAATGATCTCAATATGCAGTTGCATCCTAAGAGTATTTTTAAGGGGCTATTCGGCTATTGGCTTTTGAAAAATGAGTCCAAAGGGCTTGATTTACAGCTTTGTCGCAAAAGGTACTGTGGTACTGGCGGAGCATACCCCATATTCGGGAAACTTTAGCACCATTGCTGTCCAGTGCTTGCAGAAACTTCCATCCAGCAGCAGCAAGTACACGTACTCTTGTGATGGCCATACTTTCAATTTCCTCCTGGATGGTGGATTCGGTATTAAATCTTCTTTACACACACTCGTTTTCCTTTGTGCTTTTACAGATCACGTCAATCGGGCAATATTTTTACTTTTTCTTTCCTCAGTCTTCCTTGTCGTTGCTGACGAGTCAATGGGAAGAAGTGTTCCCTTTGTATTTCTTGGGAGAGTTAAGGATGAGTTCAAGAAATGTTATGGTGACAGTATGAAGAGTGATGGCCCACACCCTCTCGCTGATGATGATGAGGAGGAGGAGGATTTATTTGAAGATCGGTTCAGCATTGCTTATAACCTGGATCGAGAATTTGGGTGGGCATACGTCTTGTTCATGTAGATTGATGAGAAACTTAATCTTCTCATGTACAAGGGCTTTTCTAATTTCATATATGTTTCTTTACAAGGCCGAGGCTGAAAGAGCAGATGGACTATTGTATGAGTCATCCAGAAGAGATGAATAAGCTCTCAAAGCTTAAGGCTCAAATAACAGAGGTCAAAGGGATAATGATGGACAACATTGAGAAGGTATTCTTGCGGCCAATTCTGCAGCCTACAGTTAAATGAATATGAAAATTGGACTTTGTTAACTGCAGATTCTTATCGCATTCCCACTCCCTTTGATCTCGTTGCTGTCTTTATGTTTGGTTCTTTTTTATTCGAAAATTTACATGTTAGTGTTAAGAAAAATTGATATGGCATTTTTAGTAGTCTATATTGGAACTATGTAAATTGTGTTCATATTCTGTCGATGTACTCCAAATCAAACTCTTTCAGAAAGTTCATCCTTGCACATGAAGTGATCTATTTAATGACCATTACGAAAATTAATGGCATCCGTTGCTTGGTTATCTTCTTTTATCCTTGAATGATTCTTTTTGTCTATAGATAGGTGGCACACGACATATACATGCAGCCACATTCGCAGAATGATGGCCTGAGAAATAATTCCAGTTGTAATACTAATGACGTTTCAATGCTAGGGAATCTAGTAATTTTTCTTAAGCTCTGATGGTAACGAATGACGTAGATCTTCCTGTCTCGTGGACTAAAGATTCTCTCCTTTGCATATACATTCATGCAAGCCATGATCACCCACTTTCTGAACTTGTTAATGAAATTAGCAGAAGTTCATGATAATATTATCACCCTTCCGTGGGCATTTATTATGTGATACCCTTAATGGAGCTTAGAAGGTTCCGAATAGGATCAACTCTCAAGTCTCACGTTCTGCGTTCTCCATTAGGTCCTGGACCGTGGTGAGAAAATTGAACTGCTTGTGGACAAAACAGAAAACCTTCAGTTTCAGGTGAGTAACCCCCCATCCTCACAATCTTCTGGAACAAATTAAACAGGGTTATCTTTACCTTAATTAACTCGTTTAAACTTGTTCAGGCCGACAACTTCCAAAGGCAAGGCAGGCAGTTGCGCCGTAAGATGTGGTTGCAGAACCTTCACATGAAGCTGATGGTAGGAGGAGCTATTCTTATCCTTATGTGCCTTATATGGTTTATATTTCGTTGATTTTTTTCCAGGGCTTTGATTTTTGTTATGATCTGCGATTTGCATTATGTCAATAGGGTACTTGGTCATTCTTCTGTGTATAAAATCCTGTGTTTTATCATCTGTACAATTATCCACTGTCGACTATTTCTCTGTCATCTGGTTACTTGCGTCTCTTAAAACTTGGAACGATCTCTTCCTCCAAGTCCTGGTGACAACCAGTTATCACTAGACACTACAGCAGCATAAATCATGGCTTAACTTAATACTATACATAGGGCAAGGTCCGTGGACATTAAGTTTTAGAGTGTTCCAAAATTGGTCACTTAAAAAGTCTAATACACATTAGATTAAGAACTCAATAAAAAAACATGATTAAGAACTTGATTCTCGATTTTGGCAATAGAATCGCTACTTGTTGGAAATTTTTAAATCCTAGTTAATCCAATTGAACTCAAAGTTCATCTGTTCAAATAGAGAGAGGGATCTGGTTCGGGCTAAATGGGTACAAACTGTTTCCGCCCGGATCGGGTCTGGGATCGCCCGTTTTAAAAACGGACAGATATGAGTAGGTTATGATTATAAAATGGGCGGTCCGGACTTAAATCGTTTAATAAACGAACGGTCTGATTTATGAAAATTTTAAATGAACGAATACAGGTGGGATCCGTATAAACTGCCTATAAGTTAAAAATATTTTAATCAAATATATTTCATATATAATTTAGATTTTAAACAGGTTTAGACAAGTTAAAACGGGTCAAACAGGATCAAACGGGTTAAAATCGTATATTGATGAAATGGTAAAACGATTAAATTAATTTTTTATATAAATAAACGGGCGAATACAGTTACGGTTTTCAAAACAACAGGCGGGCTTTATCCGGACCGTTTTGTAAAATGGTCCGGCCTGGGTTCCAGTCACCTGGACCATTTTCTAAAACTGGCGGTCTGGTTTAGTCTGGAAAGCCTGGATGCCTCTCTCTAGGTTCAAATCCCCTCAACACATGATCTGTTACATATAGTTTGCCAAGTGTGGTTTTATCTCCCTACTGTGGTTTGCAGGCTATTGCGGTAATGCGTTTGTTTACTTATTTCGGTAGGGTTCCCTACGTTATCAAAAAAAAGTATTGCTTAATCTAATTGAAAAAAGTGAAATCAGATTACAAGTAACGATATCGCCTCAAATTTGTCAAAGTATTAAACTTTTGTTCTCTTGTGGATAAACATTTCATCGTTGTGTCAGTATCGACAATGGCCGCCAACAATAGTTAAATTTATAAGAGCGCTGCTACTCGGACAAACAATAAACCAAACCCAAACCGAAAATTATGTATTGGTAAGCACAGAAACACACACACCAGTATTGGTGTTTTTTTTGTGGGACTCACACTCAACATACGAACTGTTCGGTTTATGATTCGGTTTGGCATTTATACGTTCATCATTTCCCAATTTATAAATTGGTATAAATGTTGATATCGGTATAAATTTAACTATATATAAATATAGGAAGCTTCATATGGTTAGTCTTCGGGTGGTCAGTATTTTCTTTGGGTAGATAATTTTTATTTGGCAACATCTGTTTTCGAAATTGATCGTATAATTGAAAAACTTATCCATTGGAGATGGAAATCCCTATATTCCAACATGATTCCGACGACTTTATCACCGTTTAATTTAGTTTCACATTTTTCCCTTAGATTAAGTAGTCTTAAATAGGGTTTTAGAAATTTCCGGCGACGAAGTCCCCGGAACCATACCAGGATATGAGGATTTCATCTTCAATATATAACCTTTCCAATTATGCGATCAATTTCGAAAACTGATGATGCCAGACAAAAATTATCCACCCGAAGGGAATACTGACCGCCCGAAGACAGACCATATGAAGCGCTCCCTTATATATGAGAAATGCTGAACAGACCGAAGACAGGACCGAACTACAGACCGAATGGGGAGAAAAGACAAAAATACCCCTGGCCTGACTGTGTTTCTGTGCCAAGTGGTGAGGGCATTTTCGTCATTTTGCTATATTTCGGTTTAAAAATTCGGTTTAGTGGTAGTACGTGTAGCAGCACTCTATAAATATACGAGGATTATTTAATAGTCATTCATTCGTACACTCATTTGCAATTTATGTTATTTTTATTTTTTTTATTTTTTTTTATTGAAATTAGTAGAAAATCTATACACAACAGGCTAAAAGTTTCATGATAGGACAGAGTTTTGGACACTTTGTCATCTAAAATTTCTAAACTCTAATTAATGTATGCTTAACCAAAAGGAAAAAACTGCAACGAAATTACTGATAATGGAGTTGTTGGAATCCTGACAGAGCATGTGACTTTTGATCTTTATATATAAATATGCTCTCCATTGGTATAACTGATTCCGACACTAACGGTAAAAGTAACCAAATTGCAAATGAGTGTAAAAATTTATATATAAATAAGTGATTACACTTTTCATATATATAGATTAAGGATCGAATGATTCATTTGTCTACACTAATATTTACATTCTTATTCGGCCTAGGACTTTGATCCTAATTCAATCGGTTCGTTTGTGGGGATCGCCGTGTATGAATCCCTATTGGGACTAGTCAGGCCTGAAAGACTTGAATATTTACATTCCTATTTAATTTTGGTTACTACCTTCGCTCCACTTTTAGAATTAGTCCCATCAATAAAAATGTATACACAATAGATCCAAAATCTTATGTTGAGATGGATCACGTTGGACTTTTATCTTTAGCTATTTGCACTTTGCTTCCTAGGCCTAAGCGATTCTTATCCAAGTTTTAGGAATTTTCGACAACTTCATTACTGAAATATTGTCCGACCACGGAACATTTGGTCTTCTGTATACAATTTTTTTATCAATAGCATAAATTCAAAAATAAGATGATGCACACAATAGTGAGCACGAGTTGAATATAAAAGTGGTGAGCATTAGAAATTGAGTCGCTCTCTCTACCCAAATCACATGTAAAGTCGCCTTGTTGTTCTTCATTGTGTGTACAAATTTTCGGCTATTACACCATCTATTGCTAGCAATTGCCTCACTAATAGAAAATTTATGCACAACATACCTAAAAGCTCATGTTCCTACGAGATATTAATAAATTTGTTATTAGTAATTTTATTGTACTTTTTATCTTCATGATCCGAAGTTCAACTAACACATTTAGAACAAAAATGCAAGATATTCAGCGGACTTTTTCCAGCATCCGCTAGACATCCCAATATTACACTGTTTTAGCATGTAGTTTGTTTTATTTCCTTTTATTTTTTTTAATAAATCAAAATTTATAATAAAAAATAAATTAATATAATTTCAATGTTGGGTATAGCTTACAGTTTATATAATTTAGCTTTGAGGGTTTATAGGATAGAATTTTAAATGTTTTCGGCAGCAAAACTGTCGTAATATTAATTTTAAAAAATAAACATAGTAACATTTTTAGATTTTAGTATTTATAAAGTTTAGAATTTATTGCATTTAACTTTTTGGGTTTATAGGATCGAGTTTTAGATTTTTCGGTGGCGAAGCCGCCATAATAATAATCTAGTAAAATTTTAGATTTTAGTGTTTATAAAGTTTAAAATTTAAGCATTTAGCCTTTTGGGTTTATAAGATAAAGCTTTAATTTTTCGACGGCGCCGCCGCCGTAATATTAATCTTAAGATTTTTATTTTAGGATTTAGGAAGTAGGTATAATAAATTTTGATACCTACAATTACAAAAACACATGCTAGCTCAAGTGGTAGGAGGTGTGAGTGGAATGTGGGTGGGCAGGGTTTGAATCGTGCAAGAAACAAATTCTTGGAAAAAAATGGGCCCAAACCACGTTGGACATGTAGCAACCCTCCATTTTAAAATGCGTGAAACAACATTGTATTGTTTAATAAAATTAATTGAAAATTGAGTATACAAAAAATTATTATAATTGTGAGACTGTCATGTTTTTTTCACTTGTTCTTATTTTAGTAAATAATGGTGTTTTGTGAAATTTATTAAAAGCCCCCCAGAGCGAGACTTCAATGGCTCTCGCCAGCACATAACTCTCTCAAGCTAAACTTAGGCACGAGTCGTAAAATCGCTGCCTCCCTCCATGGATATGCTTATGTGCAGCGCAACGATCAGGGGAGAATCATAATATCTGCAACCTAGTATCTTCTGGCTCAGTCTATCTTAGAAGCAGAGTTAGCTGTATGTCAACAAGATATCTCATAGCCTGCTTTTCTTTTACAGCCAACGCAGATTGAAACAACCAGCAGTACAATCATAAACTACCTCAACACCAATAGCACCTGCCCCTGGATGATTCGTGATCGGATGGAAGCAATCAGAAACTTCTGCTCAACCAACAAACACATACACATCCGGCAGTGCAACGGATGAGAGAATAGATGAGTTTTTTCCCCTCCCGGTTGTAAGGAATAGGATAACTGGCCTTACAACCAGGAGGGAAATCGTGGCTGTCGGATTGTTTCCGACGGCCACAATCTAATAGAGCCTAATAAAAAAACCTTTAATATATATGACCAGCGCGACCTAATGTTCATATACGACCTAATAAAAAACCTTTTTTTATTAGTCTCTATTAGATCATGGCCGTCGGAAACAATCCGACGGCCACGATGTCCCTCCGGGTTGTAAGGCCAATTGGTCATTACAACTGGGAGGGAAAAAAACAGGGGAATAGATTGGTTGTAGCCCTCGCCAAATGGGGTGCAAGGTATGGCTCACACACATTCATACACACTACTTTGTCATCTTCTTTGCAGGTACTTGCGACAAAGGACAACAACAACTTCAGATTTCAGCCTCCCTGAACTTTAGTACTTAACTGGTTGTTGTAAAAACTCATTAACGCGTTGATAAGTTGCGTTTACTCGTTCTAGGGCTATTCAGATATTTAAAAACGCTAGGATCATAGTCATTGTATGAACTTTAAGGGCATTTTGGGCTCATTTATTTTAACACGTAACCCCATCCAAAATCAACGGATGGTTTTAATTTAAAAAAAGAAATTTATTTAAAGATAATTATTTAAATTAATTTTAATTATATATTATAAAATTAATAATAAATTATCAAAAAAGTATTTATTTAACTAATTAATAATAAAAATAAGATAATTTTATCTTATATACTAGTGGTGAGATTAATATAATTTAACGAGTAACCTTACAGTGCCGAATATTAGGTGCCGAATAAATGAGCTATATGTCGAATTCTAATCATCACCATCGAGATTGTGATCCAACACTTAGATATAATGATTACGTTAGAATTCAACACATAACTCATTTATTCGGTACCCAACATTCGGCACGTGAAGATTTTTCGTAGAAAAGGAATAACAACTAGTAAGATTTGAAATGCGTTATAATAAATAAAAGTAGAAATTGAATTGCACACAACATTTATTATTGGAAAGATTTTCTAGTCCAGAATGTTTATGTCCCGATTAATGAGATACAATCTCAAATTGTAATATTAGTCATTGGTGTCGTGATCGAACGACAAAAATTAATCTCGTAATTGAGTTACTTTTTTAATAATGCTAGATGTCCCAACAACTAATCCAGAATTCATCCCTACAACAATAAAATATTAATTATTTAAAATACAAAATTCTGAATGACATTTAAATGATCGACTAAACTTGCAAAATTCTTAATTAAACTACATGTATCCTTAATTAAACTGCATGTCCCTACAATTCTGGATTATTTGTAGGGACATGTAGTATCACTCTTTATAGGGATCACATCCCTTGAGAATTATAGGAGAGGAGGATTCATGTAACAAATTCTCTATATATGGTGTATGTACAAAGAGAAAAAAGACAACGCAAAAACACAAAAAAAGGAAGAGCTCTTCCCGTGGATTAGGTGCCGAACCATGTAAACATCTGTGTTCTTTACCATTTCGCTTATTATGATATCAGAGCAAGAGCGTCCTGTTTTTCGTCTTCTACGTTATTGCCTATATTCTGAGTTTCCGTGATAATTGCTGTGAATTATGGCCAACGACCATCAGGAGTCAGCCATCAACGATGTCTCCCAACCATTGGCTCACGACCGCCCATGTCTCAGACCAAGGAGGCACATCATAGCACCGTTTCGAGTAACTGGTTGGCTCAGTCCCATGCCAAATTCTGGCTGCCAACGTGTTTATTTTTCTATCCACCATCGTTTTCCGTTGATCTTTTGCAGTCTCCGGTGGGGTGGCGAAGGATTTCTACACCCTCCGTCGCCGTATTTTAGTCTATCCTGGCCTAGGCCATCGCCGCGGGTTTCTGTTGCGAGTTTCCAACCATCACGTATTCTTTCCGCTCGTATGTCACTGCCGTATAGCTTCCTGGCCAAGTTGCCGTCGAGATTGACGCCAAAGAAAAAATTTCCGTCACTTCCAAATGGAGAAGACGACCTAGGTTTTCTCATGAAAGAGAAATTACAAGAATATCCTCCCTTGTCTCATATGAAAGATGTGGTGTTTTTTAAGGATGTGGCAAATATGATGGACAATAAATATGTGGAGGTGGAAACCAATTTGGATCTCTCTGGGCGATTTTTTGGAAATAAAAAAGAAGACCATATTTACGCGAATGTAGTGGAAAATGGTAGAGAAAAAAAATTGTTCTTGGATATTTGACTACGGGGCTACCGATACAATCACACATGATTTGTCGGATATTATTTCTACGGAGGTTTCGAAAAAAAAAGTGGTGCAAACGGCGAATGATGAATTTGCTCCTGTAAGGGGAGTTGGAACTATTGATATCTTTTTTTCTATTAGATTATCAAATTGCTTATATGTGCCTTCACTATCATATAAGTTATTGTCTATTAGCCATATTTCGAAGGAGCTTGATTGTGTGGTGTTGATGTATCCATCTTTTTTTGTATTACAAGATATTCGTTCAGGGAAGATAATTGGGTATCCATCTTTTTGTGTATCCATCTTTTTGTGGCACTGAGAGGAATGACTTATACTATGTTGACGAAGTGGACTCGATGTCGGGAAGGACACCCTTGACTCATGGGTCAATCCAATCTAAAAGTTGGTTGTGGCACCGACGTCTTGGTCATCCTTCTCATAAATATCTTCGTCGATTATTTCCTCAATCTTCTACT
>JAOYMZ010038088.1:0-15583 GCA_025802335.1 Pinguicula primuliflora | reverse complement strand
GCCCCCACCCCCCCCCCCCCCCCCAAAAAAAAAGTAAAAGTGTAAGGTGTTTTTGTCAAAAACACCTTTTTTTGGGGGGGATAAGTAAGATTTTTATTGATAATTATTTACAGTATATATTTACAGCTCACACTTGCATATTTAAGCTATACAATGTATACGATTTACACACCAGTCCACCAAGCTAACATGAAAGCCCAATTTTCTTTGGGCCCTCAAAATCAACCAGCTGTGCAATTGCACCTGCTCGAGCAGTTTTGTTGGAGCGGGAATTTCTTGTCTGAAAATTGCGGCGTTTCTCATCTTCCAGAGTTCCCTAAATACATATTGCCATATAATCGGCCAGATTCGTGCGGTTTTGTGCCCCAGCAACTGGTTCTGTTGCAGAGTGAATATTTCTGCCCAATTCGTCACCCTCCTGTCCGGAATTTGCGACCAGTCATAGCACAGTCTCCAAACTTCTTCAGCAGTCGGGCAGGATAGCAGGATGTGGGATGTTGTTTTGTGCTCAGTCTGGCATAGGGCACATTGAAGATTCGCTGTGTTGACGCCTCGTCTGATTAGGTTATCAGCGGTAGGGATGCGTTCGTGCAGTGCCTTCCACACGAATCCAGAGACTTTCGTCAGATGTATGAATGCCAGATTGAGCCTATTAATCAGTTTAGATGATTCCCCCTTGATCCCCCAGAATTTTATCATATACCTGGGCTGTTGGATATTTCACAGTACCTCCATGTTTCCATTTACACTCATCTGTCGCTTCTGAGGGGACTGGTGCCTGTTGTAGGATTTGGAGCAGATTGCTCAGCTCAACAGATTCATCAGAATCGCATATATGGTGTCATAGCCAAGCCCAGTTCCAGTGCTCATCCGCTCGACCTTTTTCAACAATCAGAGCTTGCTTATCCACTGCATTCATGTAAATTTTGGGAAATTGTATTGCAAAGCTTTGTTCTCCTAACCATGTATCTAACCAAAATTGTGTAGCTTCACCATTCCCCACAGTATGCACAATATTGTCTTTGAACCACTCAAAGTTTAATACATGCTTGCATAGATCTTTCCACCATATTGAGTCTTGAGGCTTAGTTGACTTTCTTGCTGTGGGTATGGTACCATATATTGAGTGCAGTACTTGTTTCTATAAACCTGTTTCCTCATTTATCAGTCTGAAGCTCCATTTACCCCGTAGTGATAGGTTCATCTGCTTGAGAGATTTTATGCTTAATCCTCCTCTGCTTTTCTTGAGGCAAACAGTTTTTCAAGATATCCATTTTATTTTTCGTTGCCCTGTTGCTTTCTCACCCTATAAGAACTTTGATAGGATACCAGTCAATCTGTTTCAGAATCTCTTCAAGAGCTTTATAAATAGAAATGTAGTATAAAAAGATAGATATTAGCACATATTGGATCAATATTATCCTTCCTCAAAAAGAGATTTACTTCTTCTCTCACCTCATAACCCTCCTCCTTTTGTGTGTCAAAATCACCTTTTGACCAAAAAAAAAAAAAGTAAAAGTGTACGGCGGGGTCCGGAATTCTGAAGAGATTTACAACCGCTACATTTTGGCCACATGTCAGTTTCTTTTGCACTGCAGCTTCATTGGCCCAGGCATTGAGTGCGTGCCAGCCTCAAATAAAAACCCATAATTTCTCGATTTTCATAAAATAATTTCACAAGGTATTTGTTAGTGGCTCACAATTTTTCGAATCTTAAATGGATAAGGAAAATAAGTACTAATAAACACGGCCTGCCTTGACCGGAACCAGTTGCTCACCGCTCTTATTCTCCATCTTCAGTTTTGTGTGCGTATTCTTTCCTCTTCTACTTGAGTTGTATGAGACGGTCTACCGCAGATTTCAATCACCCGAGTTCTGATACCGGTTTCAGACAGAATAGTATCGGATGCCGCGGCATGAATCTACTGTGTAATTTCATTGTGATTTTCATCTTTAGATTGGATTACTCGTGATATAAACAAGTTGCGGTGGCTCGATTAGCTGTAGAACTTGCTGACTGAATCTATTAGTGATCTTCTTCTTACTTCTGATGGGAAGCAAAGGCTGAGGCGAATTTGGTTAAATTTCGGTGAGAATTTTAATGAATTAGCTAATGAGTTTTGCAATAACAACGACAACTAATACTGCTTATTTCTACTCTTTCGGTTCCAGGGATGCATCTTTCTTCACATTCTATCAAATTCAATCTGTTTCCGATACTAATTCCCAATTTTGGGTCTGCTAAATATGATAAAACTAAAATATTGATTTGTGTCAACTTTCGGAATTCTTTCATTCTAAAATAACCATTTGAAGCAGATACAATTTGTAGATCGTCTTGTTACAAGTTTTTTTTCTTTTGCAGTACTAGTGTTGCTTTTAGCAGGTTACGCCCAATAATAGCAGCAGCATTGCCAAGTACTCTTTGCGTTTCATGGAAGGTCCATGATACAGAAGTTTCCTGTACCACTGAAGCATATCCTGGTCCTCATTTAGATGGATCCTTGTTCATCTGGAGAAGACCTTGTTATTAAGGTCCTGTTATCATACTCATTTAGTCTAGATGTTTAAAGCTTTTTTCTATATCTCACAGATCCAGATAAGAATCAATGGGATTTACCGTATTTGCAGATGAGGAAAACTTATACAATTACAAAACAGCGCGAAAAGTGGACTGAAGAGGAGCATACGTTGTTTCTGGAGGCCCTCAAGCTTTATGGTCGTGCTTGGCAGCGGATAGAAGGTTCCTATCCTCTCTCTTGTCCCGCATGTGGTTGATACTTTGTCTATTCAACCTCTTAGATTGATATTTGACATCTCCTTTACTGAGTTATTGGATAAGTTTGATTGATTATCGAAGTTTTTACCTCCTTTTCATTTCCATTTTTCATCTGGTGGTGGTGCAGAACATGTAGGAACAAAAACTGCTGTGCAGATCAGAAGTCATGCACAGAAGTTTTTCACAAAGGTCAATTCAGTAGCTTCCATTATTCCTTGTTTGTGATAAGCACAACTGTTATATCGTTAGGTTTTTAATCTTACATATAATAACGGATGTGTGGACCTCACGTAGTTCATCATTCATTTTTTCTTGAGAAGAGCCGATTGAGATGGCTGCTTCCTAGAAAAGTGTTTTTTTTTTCATACAACAACTTGTTTTCGGATTTTTCAGTTTCTATTTGGTTCTTCATAGAGTAAAAATAGAATCAATCCTACAATGGAAATTGATGACTTATTAGAATTAGTTGACAGTATCCAAAATAGTAACTGCGCCCTCATACTCATGTTTAACAACAGATTTGGCCCATCCTGGGATGAGATTGATCTTTATTCACTCCAACCAAGACACTAGGACCAGTCTAGAGATATTATCGTTTTGGGGTCGCTAGCATATTTGTTTTGATGTCAGTATAGGCAGCACATATGCATTTCTTGGTTGCTGTATCGTTACTGCCGAATTTGTGTGAAAGTGCAACAGAGTTAGGATGACAAATGAATATCAAGCTTTTGATTCAATACTTTCCTTCAGCGCTTATGATGTCATTAGCAAGCCAGCTGCAGCCAGTAGATAGTCATTGTCGCTATCCCCAGATCCCCGTCTGTAGATAGCTACTTTATGCTGTACATAAGTTTACCAAGTGGTATTATTATGCATGTCTTAACTGCTTGGCATGTTGTTGCATCTAGTTTGAATACCTTTCACAAGAAAGTAAGTGAAGTTAGTTAAACATAGCATGGAGGCTTCGTTGGAGATGGCAGTGTGAAATGAAAATGACTAAGTTACACCCTATGCATTATCTGAGGCATGCTATTTTCGTTCAATATTGATTTTTTTCCTGATAAACCTTGTGCCGAATTAGATTGATCAGTCATTTTTAACCTACACATCTCTATATTTGAATGGAAGGTTAAGGTATCTGACTTGCTTCATATTACAACGCCATCACCGTATGTGCTCATGAGCCTCTAGGAGCAAGAACTGTATTTTAACAAATCAACTGTGTCTATAATAAGTGGTGATGAAATTGACTTTCGTTGTATTATCTTCTAATAGAGGTTCATTGCCTCATTTATAGTATTGAAATTTAGGATTTCATGTTGGGGTTTAGGATAATACTCTACTGAACTATGGTGGAGATGGGATAAATCCACACCACCTGACTGAAGTACCCAACTTGCAAAAATCAGTTCAATAAGAGCATGGATAAGTTGTCTTGAAACCCAACGCATTTGATTTAACTGCAGACCAATCCCCTTTGACAGTTTCATAAAACGTAGAAAGATGTAGCTTTCATTAGTCACAACACAATCATCTGTTGTAAAACAGGAATAATTCCTATAGAAAGAAGAAATGTTCTTTCCTCTCTCGAATCTAAGATCTTGATCCACAGTTCTGCTAACTTTCTTCTATATCTCTCAGTGTACCTTCCTGTGTATTCTATAGTTTACCTTAGATCCGAAAAGAATACCCAGAAAATGCAAATATAAAAAAATATATGATTACGCAATAACACAGACTATTATTCAAGTATAGTCTCTGTTATCAAAATCATACGATTCACCATTTGAATCATACGATTCGATTCTAGAGTTCATCGATTCTAATCTTACATATGAATCCTGTATGCTCATAAGATGTCTGAATCTTACGATTCAGGTATGATTCGGATGTGAATCTTACGATTCACGATTCAAATGTCAATGCTAAACTTTAATAATAATTTATTTATGGTATTTTCATTATAAAATATTTATTTTAGTATATTTAAAATAATAATCGAATCTTTATGATTCACGATTCGATTCGATCTATGATTCGAAAATTGATCTTTTCGATTCACGATTTGAATTCCAATTTGATAACTATGAGTATAGTATCAACGTATGGATGAAAGTGTCGCTTCAATGGACCGGTTTATGAAAGTGTCAGCACTCACTATCACTTAAATTATCTTTGGAGGTTATTTAAGTTAAGTATTGCTGGTTATACCCGATTCATTTCCTACTTGCAGATCCATAATCCCATTAGAAACCTAGAAAAGTTATTTGGGTCAACGAGGGGTTGGCCTAGTGGTTATGGGAGTGATAAATGCACTCACAGGTTACGGGCGAAAATCCCCTCAACGACATTACCTATAAAAAAATTATTTGAAGCCTACAAAAGTTATTTAGATATGAAAACAAAACAATTATAAAAAAATCATAGAAAAATTATACAAATGCCTTCTCATTTGTATTCTGTTTATTCTAGATATATATATATAATTGAAATGTATCGGGAGTAATTTTGTGAGCACATATGTTCAGCTTACTCAATCAGAGAACATAGAGAAGATATCTTCAGCTGAATGGTTTGTGACTCCTTTATATATATATTTTGTGAGTCTGTATCTCATGAATTCAGTGGAAATGCTATCTACGTCTGTACAGTGGAAGACTATGACTGGGCCTGAAACACTTGTTAGGGAATGCACACCAAGTCTTGCATATTATGTTTTAGCAGTTATGTTTTTGTTTAATTGTATTTCAAAGGTTTGTAGATTGCCGTTCTCCAAGAGCTCTGTTCTTATCAATCATTACTTATACAGAAACCATACTATTTGCTCGAGCCGTCATGCATGTCTGGTATCATCTGAATGTACATTTAGGGTTTATGCTTTTGTTTGCAATGAGTCTCTTCTCTGAATATCCAGCACCACTCAATTCGAGCTCTGATCTGCATACCATTGGATTATCTACTTTGATTTTATGCTCTTGACTATTGTTCCTAATCCAGTTGGAAAAGGAGGCCATAGTCAAAGGGGTTGGTCAAGCTCTTGATATTGAAATTCCACCACCACGTCCTAAAAGGAAACCCAGTAATCCTTATCCACGAAAGAGAGGTGTGGCTGCTTCATTTACACAGGTGGGGGTGAAGGATTGCAAAATATTAAACCCCAGTTCCACTCCATTCCAGACAAAAACGACAATGGCATGTGATAAAGGGTCGGAGGTATGACTGGCCTTCTCATTTGGTCAATTTGCCTTAAAACCTTTTTCTCTAATTCCAGTTGTATATGGGCAGGAACGCGTGTTTCGAGTATCGCTGTGGTTTCCTTCCTGTTTATTCAACTGGTCTTATGTTAGTTTCCTCAAGCATCATATGGTTTTTGAAGGACTATCTTATCATGATTTTTTGCTTTATGTTATGCTAGAAACTTTGTGATGATGTGGAGCAACGGAACAGGGACGAATACTGTGGGAAGGATAAGTGCTTTGAGGCTTCTCCAATAAGTGATGCGCCTAGAAAATGTACCTTTGTGCAGTATGTTCCACTCGCAAATGCATCTGACAATCTGATTAGTATCGGTGAATCTCTGGTCGGTACCGAAGCCAAGGGACATGACGTAGAGAAGTCTGATAGCGAACAGTTTTTTCAAGATAATGTTCAACTCAGCAGTTCAATGGAATCATGCCTTTCACATGTGAAATCATCGCGTGTTCAGAATATGAAAGAGCTGAAACAGTGTGGAAACTATTGCAAAATGCCAATCACTGATGAGCAAACCTTCCCGAACTATCCTCGTCATGTTCCTGTGCATATTCTTGATGGGAGCCTTAGCAGAAGTGCCCAACATTTATCTGCAGATAAATCCTTCACGGAGTCTGCATTATTCGGTCAAATTGGTGGAATTCATGGTGACCAAACTCCTTTTATTAACCCTGCTGGACCTACAACTTCTGAACATAATAATGATGTATCCGGATCTTCCATTCATCAGTCATCTCCGAGTTATCATCCATTTTTTACTCCGGTCCAGATCACAGGTGACTACCACTCATTTCTACCGATATCGTCTGCGTTTTCGAGTTCAGTTTTATCAGCTTTGACTCAAAATGCAGCAGCATTTTATGCTGCTGCTAGCTTCGCAACAACTTTGTGGCCAGCTCAACTAGAGCCACGTACTGTTTCAGGTGGGGCTTTTCAATCGGTGGTATCACCAAGTCCCACTATGGCAGCAATTGCTGCAGCGACTGTTGCAGCTGCAGCTTCCTGGTGGGCAGCCCAGGGGCTACTTCCATATCATACTGGATATACCTGCTCTCCGGTTTTCGCGCCGGCAGCTCAATTGGATGGCAGCCCAATTGGGACCATAAATAGAGACAATCAGGAGCAAACTCTTGATCCTGCCTTAGAAGGTCAACCATTGGAACCTGGAACCTCTGAAACTACATGCTCAGCTTCGAAGTTACAATCCTCCTTATCATTGGATTCTGAACCTATTGCTGCTGAAAAGCTTAATGGGGAAACATCTGCTCCTGGAACTGCAGAAATTGAGAATCCATCAGTGCTGCCCGACTCAAACAAGTCTAAGAACAAAAAGCAGTTGGACCGATCTTCGTGTGGATCAAACACCTCATCCAGCAGTGAAGTCGAAGCTGATGCTATGGAGAAGCCTTCAGTTGGAGAGGAAGATAACCATACTGAAAAACCTAAAAGCCTTGAAGGGTTGGATTCAGTGCATCCTATTTTCGACCTCTTCAGTCGACGCTGTCGAAACAGCAGCAATATAAATGATTCCTGGAAAGAAGTATCAGAAGGGGTACATTAAATTTTCACGTCCATCTTTTATCAATTTTGATTTTCATTTCATTTCATTTTTTTAATTCCCCAAACAATTTCCATGCAATGCAGGGTCGACTGGCATTTCAGGCCCTCTTCTCTAGAGAAGTTTTGCCTCAGAGTTTTTCACCTCCCCACGATGTAAAGAAGAACAATGGCAAAATATGTACAAATATGCTTCTTGAGGACAAAGTTGATGAACTCAAGCTGGAATCTGATGGGGAAAGATGGATTACTGGCTTCCGAAAGCCGGAAATGGAAAGTAACTCCTCTCTTATCGGGTTGGCAAAGAACGGACTTGAACAAACGAAGCTGAAATCTTGGCGAACTGGATTCAAACCTTACAAGAGATGCTCAACGGAGGCAAGAGATAGGGTGTCAGGCAACAGGCAAGAGGAAGAAAAAGATCCCAAGAAATTACGTATAGAAGGAGAGGTCTATATGTAATTCGAAGTAAGGTACTCGATCTAGAACTTCATATCTTTCCACGTTCTTTTTTTTATCGTTTATGCACGACTTTATTTTCTTTATCTAAATATAGCACATTACGTCTACTTTGTTAGAGTCGTCTGTCCTGTGTAAAACCATGCAAATGGCATTCAAATACCTTCAGGAAGCGTCCGAAGTAAACAGACTTTGATTTTGCAAATTCATCTAATGTACCCATTCATGCTTGTTCGTTGTTACGCTATTTTATGATTTTTTCATGTGCTGCGGGCATAATTCGCT
This sequence comes from Pinguicula primuliflora, assembly GCA_025802335.1. Taxonomy (NCBI): domain Eukaryota; kingdom Viridiplantae; phylum Streptophyta; class Magnoliopsida; order Lamiales; family Lentibulariaceae; genus Pinguicula; species Pinguicula primuliflora. Next base: position 7,251 of record JAOYMZ010038088.1, on the reverse strand, counting down.
TAACGTAGAATTTTCAAAAAAAAAAAAAATTCGCTTGACGTAGAAGGTCAATTTCAGTGAGGACTCGTGTAAAATAAATTCAGTGACAGATATTGGAAATTTGAGAAAAGTCGATCGAGAATTTGCCTGAAATAATCTGTATTCACTCGACTATAGATGCCTTGGTGTTTGGATGAATGTAAGATAAATGTTTATATGGAGGTATGTATGTATTAGGCCTGTCCAAACGGTATTTCGGTACCGGTCCGGCACAGTACCGGTACCAGTACTGGTACCAGTACCGGTTGGTTTTCGGTACCAGGATTTCGGTGCCGGACCAAAAAGTACTGTTACCGGCACTTCGGTAACCGGTATCGGTACCGGGCCGGGTACCGTTATTAAATTTTAACTGAAAAAATTTAAAAAATATTTTAATTTATATATTTTTTAATTTAATTTTTATCAATACCGGTACTGTTTTTAATTATTTAATAAATAAAAAATAAAAAAAATATTTTTTTAACTGAAATTTTTTTAAAAATATTTTAATTTATATATTTTTTAATTTTTAAAAATATTTTAATTTAAAACTGGTACCGGTACCGATCACGAAACCGATACCAACCTTGGATACCGGTGCCGTTTGGATAGCCCTATGTATCATGTTTACTAGAATGCAGTATTTCGATAGCTTAATGCAATAGTTTCATATTTGATTCTGGTGGAGCATCAACCATCCATTATATGATATGATACATGTAGTTTGATGATGAGTGTAGCAATGGACATGAGATTCAGAAACGACATCTATAACTCCGTCATATTATCAATGATGTTCATATACATCGACATGTTTGAAATTAATAATACTGCATATTGCACATTACTTATGATTTGCATCAGACAGAATTTTACAGTGATGGAAATATAAACTCAAGAGTCAAGTATGATCACCAAGGAGACTCTCCGACATTTTGACCATAATTTGAATAAGGGAGATGCTAAGGAAACAGAATTTTCTTGTATCCTCACTTTTGACGAAAGTGATATAAGGAACCCTTCACCAGAGCACTCCCATGGCACCCCTGCTGACGTGACGGGGTGCAGTATAAATAAAAAATACAAACTAATTAGTAATAAATACAAAATAATTAGTAATAAATAAAAAATATTTAGTAATATTATATATTTATATTATACAGTTTATAAAATTAAAATATATGGTTTATAGCATTTAGCCATTGGGTTTATAGCATTTAGCTCTTGGGTTTATAACATTTAGTCCTTGAGTTTATAACATTTAATAGGGTTTTAGATTTGTACGGCAGCGAAGCCGCCGTAATATTAGATTTAGTGTTTAGGTTTTTTTTGAGTTTATACCGTTTAGCCCTTGGCTTATAGGACACGCCGCCGTAATATTAAGGTTAGAGTAGTTTTTCTTTGAGTTTATACCATTTAACCTTTGGGTTTATATGATAGAGTTTTAAATTTGTACAGCGGCGGATTTAGAATTTATATATTTTGTTTAGAGTTTATAGTATTCTTTTATGTTTTGGGGAGTTTTACATGGGTTATATATTATTTGTGTACATAAAAATCAAAATAACATGTTGGTGGGGGTGGTAATAGTGCACATGCGTGAGGCTGGAGAGGGGATGGGGAGAGACCCGAATTCAGACTTCCCCCAAAAATTTTCAATTAAATTTTTCAATTTTCACCACGTCAGCGATGGGTGCCCTGATGGGGGTGCCTTATGTCGCTACTTTTGATCCTATTCATAAACGCCCTTATATGATGACAACCATCACAATCACACATAAAAAAATAATTATTCTTGTGTGTGTGGTTGTATGGTTGGCACATGAGGAGTTTATGAATAGGGTAAAAAGCGAGTGTACAAGTATCATTACTCGTTTATTATTATTTTTTACTGAACATATTTTTCTTATACAACTCTAATGCTGAATAAATTCTATTAAAAATAATAATCAATATTACGGCAGGTTCGATGTTGAAAAACTAAAATTATAAATGTTAAATTCTATTTAAAAATAACAATTAATAAAAGGTGAAACTGTCACCTCTAAAAAATCAATTATTCTCCTAGAGTCTTGAGACGAGTAAGATCATAGCTAGTTGATTTTCAAGCCCCAACTGTAGAAGCAAAAGAGTTCTGCACAAGGGGCCCTGTAGTGTGCAATTCATGACCTGGTAACGGATGGGACGTTCCTCCTGAGGCAGCAGAACAGCGCTCATTGAGCTACAAACCGGTGAGAGGCCGGGGCAAGCGACGAAGAACGATCAACAGCTTGCCAAAAATGGCATGGAGGCACAGTGATTAGGGTAGGAAAACGATGAAGGGCAGCCAAAATTAGAAAGATTTTTCGTAGCAAGAAATTCGCACCTAATAGTGCGTGAATTGCCTGAAATAATCTGTATTCACTCGACTATAGATGCCTTCGTGTTTAGATGAATGTAAGATAAATGTTTATATGGAGGTATGTATGTATTAGGCCTGTCCAACCGGTATCCAGTACGGGTTGTGGTATCGAGACTTTGGTACCGAACCAAAAAGTATTGGTATCGGCACTTCGGTACCGGATCAAAAAGTACCGGTACCGATATCGATTTTATTCGGTACCGGTACCGGGCCGGGTACAGTTTTAAATTTTTTAATAAACAAAAAATAAAAAAACTATTTTTTTAACTGAAAAAATTTAAAAAAAATTTTAATTTATATATTTTTTAATTCTTATCGGTACCGGTACCGTTTTTAAATTTTTTTAATAAACAAAAAATAAAAAACTATTTTTTTAACTGAAAAAATTTAAAAAATATTTTAATTTATATATTTTTTAATTCTTATCGGTATCGGTACCAATTTTTAATGTACCAGTACCGATTACTAAACCGGTACCAACCTTGAGTACCAGTACCAACCTTGAGTACCGGTACCCGACCGGTACCGGTCCCTGTGCCGATACCGACGGTATTTTTTGGACAGCTCTATGTATCATGCTTACTAGAATATGCTCGTGCCCTGGGGGCATGATTTCGATAGCTTAATGCAATAGTTTCATATTTGATTTTGGTGGAGCATCAACCATCAATTATGTGATATGATACATGTAGTTTGATGATGAGTGTAGCAATGGACATGAGATTCAGAAACGTCATCTATAACTCTATCATATTACCATCAATGTTCATATACATCGACATGTTTGAAATTGATAATACTCCATACTGCACTTTACTTAGGATTTGCATCAGACAGAATTTTACAGTGATGGAAATATAAACTTAAGTATGATCACCAAGGAGACTCTCGGACATTTTGACCATAATTTGAATCAGTGTACGAGAAGTCGGGCGGCAGAGGTGGGACGGCCCCCGACTGCCCAACGACTTTTTCGACTAGTCGGTCGACCACCGCAATCCCTTTCCCCTATTTTTTTCAATTAAAAAGATATATAAAAAAAGGTTTAACATAAATAGAATACAAAAATACACTAAAAAAGAAATCAAAGATTTGCAAAACAATATTCAAATTATTATGAATATTTGTGTGAATATCCATTGTACATGTAAATGACTTTTAAACTTCATATGAATCTAGTCATGTACTATTCCAATGTATTTGAATTTTCCATGTAATTATACATGAATCAAGAAGATTCATGTATAGAGGTTTAATGTAGTTCGTTCCCTTATGCTTGTACTTGTGCCTATAAATAGAGGCTCAATGTTGATGTAAGAAAAACTTGTAAAAAGGAATAAAATCTCTCCCTTTGTGTTCTTGCTATTCTTCATATAATCATACACTTGCTCCATATATTTTACAATATAATCAATGAGATTCTAACAATTTTATAGCCTGTAAATTAACCATTTTTTCCGAAAATTAAGTAGTCTTTAATTATAATTTATATATTATTAAGGTTGAATAGTAATTTTCCTGTCCCCAACAGCTGTGTCCCAGCAGATATCTTATATACGCAGTAAGGCTGTCTGCAAGGGGAGGGAAACTTACCTCTCCTTGTATGTGGGAACTGGATTGCCGATTCCCACACAATATTTTTTCCATGGACAACACCTTTGTATTGTCCACGAAAGATAATGGAGGAAAGTGGGTGGAAGTGTCTCCTTCCACCCCACCTTCCATCATATAAAAAGAATAAAATATAGATTTTTTATTATATATATTAAAATAATAAAATATAGATTTTTTAGATTTTGCACACATATGATTTAAATTGGAGAGGTGATTTAAAATAATAATAATGAAATTGTAGGGGTAAAAATTTCTTTCTATGATTGTGGAATATAGATGATAAATTGAAAAGAGAAAATATGAGTGTAGAAAAAATGATGTATAGTGAGAGAAAAATGGATTGATGTAATAGCTGTAGGTAAAAATGGAGAAAACTTCCCCTATGATTGTGAACAGCCTAACTGATTGTAGCAGTCTATCTTGCATGTGGGAATACCATCGAATGAGGTTTTGAGTATATATTTTCTAGGGGAAATGATAAATCCCACGACTTATTTACACGAATTGTTAGGGACTCATTAAATGAGGTGGTGGGCCCATAACGAATTATTATTATTTTTTCATACATGGGAAGCCTGAGGCCAAAATAAAGTTTGTACAAACGACACTACTCAAGGTGGATCAAACACAAAAAATGAGAAGCATCGTAATGCCTGATGTCATCGTGGAGCGGCATCTCATTGCAATGAGCAGTGGCAACAGATCATCATGCTGCGCCATTTCCGTAGGAAGAACGGTGGTAGCCGTATAGAGTACTTGTGGACTAGGAGATTAACTCCGAGACATTGAAAGGGGTGACAACTCTCTCCCAGAGAAAGGATGGAAAATCTGTAATTCCATTAAGGGGCCAGAAAGACCATATTTGGCAAGGGAGTCTGCCATATGATTTTGTTCCATGGAGATATGATGAACTCTACTCGCACCATATGTACCCATTAGACATTTGATTCGCCTTACAAGTTCACCATTGGAGAGGTCCACAAGACAGCCAGCAATGAGATTAATAGCAGACTTACTATCAGATAGGATAAGAAGTCGCTGGGGACAAAGAATTCCAACCACTCTTAAACCATGAATGAAAGCCCACAGCTCAACCGTTAGAACAGAGGAGCATCCAATATGAATGGAAAAGCTCCTGATCCATGATGAGGTAGTGTTATGTATACTACCCCCACAAGCAGCCGCTCCAGTGCGACTACAAATAGCCGCATCAATCCTAAGGCAAAGATCCCATGTGTGCTATGGCATAAAAGATAAAGTATCAGAGACCTGTTGATTTGTGCCTTCTAACAGGATGGATGGAATAGAAGGCCGACGTATAGCTTGAACCCATTGAGTCTCCATGAAAAAAATGGCAATGGATATGGCGAGGCTGGGCACCGAAGATCCTTTACCAGTGAAAAGTTCCTCATTGCGGTGTGTCCATAACCGCCAACATGCAATGGCGAAGGGACCCAACCAATCAGAAGAAAATTCACCAAAATTATAGTTTATCCAATCCGTAAGAAGTAAGGACTGAAAAAAAAAGGATGGTAGGGATGGTCGGATATGCATCCAGATGAGACGACTTCGTGGACAATCTCACAGAACATGAATGGTGGTCTCTAGACTTCCACAGAAAGAACATGCCGGTGAATCTGAGATGTGTCTGCTGAATCTTTCAAAGTTCGTCCACAATGCTCCTTGGATAGCCCGCCATAAGAAGATCTTAGTATTTTCCGAAGCCTTAATGGACCAAAGCTTTTGCCAATGAAATAACTGACTATTCTGGTTTGATGGTGCCAAAATGTCCATAGCCGACGAACAAGAGAAATGACCATGAGAGGAAAAGGCCCATGATCGGATATCCATCCCTACAGCAAAATTAGGAGGAGGAACAGTGAGAATTCTGGCTACTATATCCTGTGGTAACCATTGAGAGAGCTTTTGCCAATGAAACTTTAGACCAAGCTATAAGTGGCGATTTTGCCACAACAGAGTCACCTCCCCAGAGAAAGGAGCGAATCTCTCTATCCATCTTTTCACAGGAGGAAATTGGAAAGGAAGTGGATTGCATTTGGTAGAGGGGGATTGCACTGAGGATGGATTTACATAGCACAAGGCATCTAGCCATGGAAATCTTCCTAGTCCGCCAAAATGAAACTCTCTTGCTCATTTTGATTAATAGAGGGTCATGAGAGTTGCGAGAGATTTTGGAATGCAGAATTGGGACCCCAAGATACATTCCCATGTTAGCTACACTCCGAATCCCCAAGATGTCCTCAATATCAGAGATGGTTTGTTGATTGACATTAGGAGAGGTCCACATAACAGATTTGCTCTGGTTGACTGTTTGGCCCGAGAATAGTGAAAAAAAATTGAGCACTTCATGTATGACCTGAGCTTGCCCAATAGAGGCCTCTGCAAAGAGAATCAAATCATCAGCAAACATAAGGTGAGACAATTGAAAACGCCCCCTTCCAAAAGGAAGTGGTTTCCAATACCCCCTATCAATTGTCACATTGATAATGTGTGATAACTTCTCCATACAAAGTACAAAAAGATAAGTTGAAATAGGGTCTCCCTGTTGAACCCCCTTTTTAGGGTAAAACGTAGGACCTCTGAGGCCATCCCAGAGAACTTGGGTAGAGCTAGTCTGGAGTGAAGACATAATAACTCTACTGAGATAAGATGGTATATGTGCATCCTGGAGAGTGTCCTCAATAAAACTCCATTCCATTCTATCAAAAGCCTTAGCAAGATCAATTTTGACGGCCATATAACCAATTTTTCCTTTACAGGAGCGCATGGTGTGGATAGCCTCCTGTGCTGCTATGATGTTGTCAGTAATATGCCTGTCTTGAATGAAGCTTGACTGGTTTGGAGAAATAAGTAACGGCATGACCACCTTTAACCTGTTAGCAATAACCTTGGTGTCCACCTTGGCACATATATTAATCAAACCGATTGGCTTGAAGTGTTCAAAACTCTCAGGGTTAGGTATCTTGTGCAGGAGCGAAATCATTCCCTTATTGGCTGAAGCAGGGAGAATCCTGCTTGCAAAGATCTGAAGAACAAAACAAAGTAGAGAGTTAGAAATAAGGTGCCAGTTATGTTGATAGAAGCTGGCTGGAAACCCGTCAGGTCCTGCAGCTTTATCACGATGCATATCATCTAATGCAGCTTTAATTTCACCGTGGTTAACCTACATATCTAAAAGATTCATATGAGCTTGAGAT